>JAOTRJ010000043.1:317818-329257 GCA_028564905.1 Leptodoras praelongus | reverse complement strand
GAAGTGGAACTGAGAAAATGGACAATGAGTGTAGAGAAAAGGAGGTGGTCATAATGTTATGCCTGATCGGTGTATATGTAAATACCAACGCAATAACCCCTGTGGATTATTAAAGGGGCGTGGCCTGTTAGGCTTTCAAGTGACGTCGACATCAGAGAGGTCGTGTCGACTTTCCTCACCCGAGCTCCAGTGAATAATTTTTGACTGTAAGCAGAAAGTGATGGTCCCAGTGTGGATCCAGTAGCTGTTAGCCGGCTTGCTTCATGCGGTAGATCGGAAAAAGGACGTGTGGGGAAAAGATTCGGCTTTAAACCTAGTGAGATCTACGGGGGACATTTGTTGGCGGTTGCCTGGTGACGACTTCTCGCGCCTCTGATTCCGGAGAGCGAGCGCGGCTCAGATGACGCTCGAGCGACGCGCGAGACCGAGCCAGCGTCAGGTTGTTTAGCTAAAAGTTTCGTTTTCTGACAGGGTTTTCTGCTTTAGTCTTTTTTTTTTCGGTTTTTTTGTCCTCCTTTCACGGAGCACCGAGTAGGTCAGTATCAGCTAGAGGCGCTGATTAATCTACATAATGACTTCAGGAGCCACAGCCGAAAAGAAAAGGTACATTTAAAACACTTTGGATCAAAACGTTAATCATCTTCACGAGCTTCTCTGAAGCCTAGTTCTTTATTGTGTAGTGATTCTGAGGTAAGTAGAACATGGGGCTGAATCCCAGAGTGTATCAGCCTTGTGTGTCCAGCTTTTGGATAATTATCTGTAATTATATTAGGTGCTAAACGTCTCTCAGTTGAGCTGCAAGCAGATATTTTTGGATATTGGTTTGGATTTTAAAGCTAAATTGCACTTCAGGTTCCCTTTTATTTTTTTTAACACGGATAAGTCATTCACATCCTGCAGCTGTTATATCTGTGTTTTCAGAATGTGATCAGTGCAACCTTCATCATCTTCATCATCTTCATCCTCCTCCTCATCTCCATCATCGGTACTCCGTCCTCTGTGACTTCGGTAGACGGAGATAGCCGGACAGTTATAAATAACGCACTACAATAAAGGAATGAGTAAAAGACGAGTTTAAAGTGAACTAAGTTTCCAGCATGGTTTCTTCCTACCTCAAATAAAAGTCAGCAGTAAGATGAAGCAATGGAATATCAGGTAACTTATATGTACATGCAAACTGAAGTGTAAAACCGTCTGGGTCATAACAGGTAATCGGTTGTGTTGTACTTGGATTAGAATTATAATTAAGCACAGATCACTTTTTGTTTGAGTTCTTCCTTTTTCCATGTATGTCCTAAGTTCCTAAACCCACACCACCATACCATGTTTCATTCCCGCAGCCGTTATTAAGCCGGTGTTAGAGTCGAGAGATCACAGTTGTTCTTTTACGATTATCTGTCATCACAGATTTCAATACAAAATGATGAAATTCTCTAACAGACCGTGCGATAGTGCGTGTTCTGTCCGTGCCAGATTATACGATAAAGATCCTCTAACAAAACACACCCGTGATGGCAAAGACACTTGGAGCGTTCTGCTTTCATCTTCAGTCAGCGTGATATGGAAAACAGCTCGTGCAGAAAATAAGCTCAAAACATTTGGTAAAGTGACTGAGGTAATAAGGACATTTTTGCAATGCATCGACGTTGTATTGATGTTTTGCCATCGCTGTTACCACTAGTTGTAGCGTCCACGCTTGACATCCAGACTTGAAATAACTCTTCCTGGGTGTCTTTGGTTGCAGTAGCACTAAATCAAGTCAGACTATGCTGATGCTCAACTCTAAACATCCTAACATCCAAATAATTATTATTATATAGTCTGGCAAGTTCTCTGTTGATTTCACCTGTATCCATCATACCTCATGCATCGTTGGACACCACAGGGCCGGGTGGATGGAGTAAAATCCAATATGATGTGTCTTACTAAGGTGTTGGACCACCACAAGCTTCCAGATCAGCTCCAGTGCACGTTAGCATCAGTGCACCCGATGAAACCCGTTCTTCCGAAAGATATTCGCTCAGTTCTGTCTGACACGCCACTACAAAATCTGCAACTGGACTAAGATCTGTTGAATGCAAAGGCCATACATCATTTTGATCTTCATCTAATGGTTCAGTGAACTGTTGGATGTCTTGTGGATGGGGACAGAGTCAGCCTAGAAGAGGTCACTACCATTAGAAACGTTTCATCATAGATGATAAGTGATAAACGTGATCATGGAGGAGAAGTATGATCAGTCAGATCAGAAGAACCTTTTACTCTAATGGGACAAGTGGACCAGCAAAATGAATGAATAAATAAATAAATAAATAAATAAATGCCTCCACGGAATAGCAGAATTTAACCATCTTTTATCACAGATTGATAGAAACTTTATTGATCCAGATGGAAATTGCAGTAATGATACATCAAACCAAGCAAGGCATACGGTTTCTTCACTGAGAGTGAGTGCTACAAAATGGCAGTACCTCACTATGTAGTGAACAGGGAATGAATTCAGACACAGCGCCTATTTCTGCCATATTTTTCTAGGTTTCTTCTTTCACCCAGTTCTAGTTTCCTGGTTCTTTTCCTTTCCCTATGTTCCTTATGTTGCTAACTTCCATTCTCCGGTTCTGTTGGTTCCTCTGTTTTTGGTGTTATGTCCTCTGCTAGAGAAGGTCAGAAACCCATGAGGCGTGTGAGCCGATGCTTGACAATAGTTCATTAGAGCAATTTGAATGTTTGGAGTAAAGAATTAGATTGGATTGATGAATGAATGAGGTTGTACTGTATGTACGAGTCAGTAATGTCTTTCCTTCGTTATTTTCAGTCTCGGTGTCAGTGTGGGAGGTTGTGCTGTAGATCAGCTGACACCTCCACACACTCTATCTCTATGGTAAAGACTCTCAGTATCGGTGCTGCTGTCATTACCAGGGGTGTCAGGAGATGCCAGAGAAGGTTAACCCCCTCTGTACACTTAACAAGGCTGTGTTTCTTTAGAGTTCTCCTTCTGCAAGTTTACAAATTAGTCTACAAATTGCTTCAATGTCCTAGCTGTCTTTATTTAGTACTACTTTTTCTTTTTCACAAGTTTCCTTCACAGATGGCCTTCTTCCACAAACAATATGACACAATTCCGGATCAGATACATCATTTACAAACCAAAGCTGTGATTGATAGCGTTCTCTAGCACGCTAATCTCAACATCCTCAACCTCACCTTGAGGCCTGATGGATCCTCTGCATTTTATTTGTCATTTCGAATAATGCCATCTCCAGTCCTGGAGCCCTCGTTTGTGATGGTTAGTGCGAAACCACAGAGTGTATGAAAGCTTGTCAGCTCATATAGATGGTTTCATTGTTGTGCAGGCTGCACAAAACATTGTCTCTTTCATTGAGTATAACCTTCACACTCTAGACAAAAGTGCCCCAGATACAGTCTTGTTCCTGACATATGATGCTGAACGGCTTTCTTTTCAGTTCTGATTTGGGCCGTTTCCATATCCTGCTACAGAAATCTGATACAGGGCTGATATGTGCCCATGCGACCCCAAAATTCGTCCAACCCTTTATTCGTCAGGATTTCACACAAAATTGAAGTGTTCAAAAGTTTTTCCTGAATGAAACCGGTGCATGAATGTGTGCTTATGGAAAACTTCTGCTAGATTCTGAAGCTCATGGACAGAAAAGTATACATGATGTATCCATTATCTGACATTGAGGCTAGACATATGCTGACAGAATGTGTCTGCAGGATCATTTTTCTTTGTTTTTAATTCTAAAACTCAACTCTGTGGCATCACTAGGGTTGGTGTCACTCAATACAGTAACTCATGGTGTCAAGTATTGGTCCTGCTTTGCAGACCGACTCACTGATAGATAGATAGATAGATAGATAGATAGATAGATAGATAGATACTTTATTGTACTACTCATACTAAAAATCACACACTTTTGGTTCTTTATTTCTCTCCAGAAACACTGACAGTGCTAACACACACATATATATATATACACACCAATTGCTGTTTTTCCAGTACATCACCAATTTATTATCTTTGTTCAGGGTTTAACTTGGGGGTTAAAGTAGACCGGGGATTAAATAAACGATGGGATTAAAACCAGCTCACGCTTTCACACCGAAGACTTTTCATTTCCGACTTTTCATTTCCAACTCTATTTGCCAAACATTTGTTATTGTTCATTTCGAGGCTGGGAGGTTCTTACGCAGCCAAAGCAGAAGAGCAATAAAGTCGTAATCACATTCTGCCTTTGCTTCCAGGGATGACTGACAAATGGAGTAGATCTGAGAGAGGGAGAGAGAGAGAGAGCGAGGGGGAGGGGGGGAGAAAAGATTGAGACTGAAAATAGAAGGGTGGGGGGAGGGATGGAGGAGGTGACTGGTTCTCCAACTCCCACCTCATTGCTTACTCTTTTGTGAAATGATGTTCTTTAGTTTAGCGTGACCAACAACTCTGTCCAGCACTGCATGATGCTAGAGTGTGGCAACAAACTTGAGGATATCATCATATCTGTTTACACCATTATCACAATATTGTATTCTTGTTAAAAAATTGCTATATGACTGGAATTGTCAGAACAACGTTTTTTTTCCCCGAGACCAGTTGTCTTATAAAAATAATCAAATATAATCTTGCAGTCATATATGGGAAGCTGCTTAGCTAGTTATGTGTATAGGAAAATGGACGTCATGTAGTAAATGGTGTTTGGACCCCTGACAAAAAACTCCAGTGTTCTAACTAGGAGCTTGTCGCATATATAAGGCATTATTTGATTCTGATTAACACTTTTTAAAATGTATTTACATTTATTCTCGTTATGTTTATCCATGTGCCTGTGTGTAGTAAGCCTGTGTACTTTACGTACAGCTTCGAGCTGCATGTCATCACACCAAATGAACCACATTTTGGTTTAGATTTGTTTCTTTTAATAAATATAAACATTGTCCTGTTTACAAACACTGGGGAATATCCTGAGTGCAAATGGAAAATCTCAGTTCTCCATTTCTATTCCGTTTTCTTTTAATAAATGTCATGTACATTTCCTTTGTGATGGAATAAAAGCAAGGTTCTGATTGCGCACTCTGTCGTTAGATTAGCTATTTTACGATGTGAACGGCGCTCTTTGGCGTAATGCTACATTTGTAGATTGATGGAACGAAGCCAAAAGCTCTATGATGCTGTATTAGGAGCCGAACATGAAGTAAATGGTATACCTATATTTGATCTTGTAATCCATTAGGGCTGTTTGGTATTCTGAGCGACGCCATCACCATTTACAATCAATACACCTTCCTGTAGCTAGCATTTCTCCCAAGAGACTGTATCTGCCTCCCAGCGTGTGTGTGTTTTAGTTTTGCCCTTTGAACAGCGGAAAACATTTAGAAAATAATGCGATACCAAGAAGTAATGACGTTTTCATTTGTGATGTCATGCTTCAGCCATTAGATAAGGTTCAGAGAGTTCATAGAGAATGAGGAACTCGCTCAGGGTCACAGCCAGTAAAGCAGAAAGTGTGAGAGAGCAGAGGAAAATGAACCACCTGCTCAGGGTCAGAGAGAGAGAGAGAGAAGGGCACAGAAACATGAGAAAAGTGATACCAACATGACAGGGAGGAAGGAATAGATTAAGGGAAAAAATCACTTGCTCACACAAGGGTACAGAGGGTTCACACTCCTGTTAAAAGGTTTCCAGGTTTCAGAAAAATGTCCACCTTTAATATGAAAAACAAATGTTGAAAAACAAATGTTGGAAAGCAAACTGAAATCTTGTAGAGGCAAGAATAAAAAGAAAAAACTTACAATAACATGTCCCTTCACTGTTCCTTGACTCCAAACCTGTCTCACATTGTGAGAGCATCTGCTGGCCAAACCCCTCTTCATATCACAGTTGGATTCAGGTCTGGGCTTGGGCTGGACCAATCCAAAACTTTGACCTTCTTATAGCGAAGCCATTCTTTCGTTAATGTTGAGGTACGCTTTGGGTCCTTGTTGTACTGATATGTGAAATTCTTCTTCATCTTCCACTTTTTAGAAGGGCTTTAACAACATTAACTGATACTTGGAACTGTTCACAATTCCCTCCACCTTGACTAAAGATGTAGTTCCAGCTAAAGAAAAACAGCCCCAAACGTAATGCTGTCACCACCGTGCTTCACCGTAGGTATGGTGTTCTTTAGGAATTTCAGCCAAAAAGTTCAACCTTGGTCTCATCAGACTGTAACACATTTTCCCACATGCTTTTGGCAGACTTAATGTAGCTTTTTGCAAAATGTAGCCAGACTGGGGTGATTTTCATTGTAAGAAAAGTCTTCCGTCTTGCCACCCTACCCCACAGCTCAGACATATGAAGAATATGGGAGATTGATGTCACATGTACCCTTCTCCTGACTGAAACCTTTCGGCAGTGAGATGCTTTTGATGCTTTGTAAGCTCTTTTTAGACCAGGGCTTTTGCTGTAAGTTGCAACGAAGTAACTGTGAGGAAATTCCTATTAGAAGAGCTGAACTTTATATGGGGTTAATCAGCATCACTTTACTTGATGGCAGGAGTGTACTGTCTACTGTTTAACATGAGATTGAACGTGACTGGGTAATTCTGAACATAGCAACATCCCCAAATAAATACCACATTTTAGTTGTTTATTTCTATTTTTCCCCTCTGAACAATTTCAGTTTGGTTTTCAATAGAATATCTTATCTTAAACGTAGGAAAAAATCTGATTTAACGTGGTCCAATCTTTTAAAATATCACAAAAACCTGGCATTTTAACGGAGGGGTGGAGACCTTTTATATCCACTGCATACAACTGAAAGAAAATGAGAAGGGGGAAAAATAGATGAACTAGAAGTCAGAATGAGAAAAGGTCACAATTTGAAACAAGTATGTGTATCATGGACATTGTGACATTTACCTAAGAGAGAAAAAAAGAAAGAAAGAAAAAGAGAAAGAGTGGGAACAAATAGGAGAAGGAAATGTATCACTCAGGGTCAGAATTAATGCAACAGACAGACAAAGAGAAAGTAAGAAAAGGTAAGGAAGGTGTTTCGAAGAAGAATGGGAGGGGAAGGATAGAGGGCAAGAATGTGTGCAGAAAGAAGGAAAGAGAAAAGGATAGAGGAAGAAGAAAATGAATCTCTTGCCCAAGGTCACAATCAATACCAGAGGGATGGATACAGACACATAAAACAAGAGAGCTGGTGAGAGGAACCTGCTGTGTGATGTGGCTTTCAAATGCACAAGCAGATTTTCTCATCACTGGTGTCACTTTCCAACCTTTCCAAGATTCCAACACACACACACACACACACTTTGTAATATGCTCATATGCATACATGTGAGTTCAACAGGAATTAGTAGGAAGGGCGTCAGTATGAATGCAAGGAGGATTCAAAATCCTGGGCCTTCTGTAAACCCCATTTCCGGAACAGTTGGGAATCTTTTGTAAATTGCAATAAAAACTGAAATCTGTAATTTGTTGATTCACTTGAAGTTTTATTTAACAGACAAAAGAACAAAGAAATGATTATCACTGTTTTCAGTGATGAAACCTTTTGTTAAATATGAACAAATTTAGAAATTGATGCCTTCAGCACACTCAAAAAAAGTTGAGACAGAGGCATGTTCACCGCTGGGTCACATCACCTTTTCTTTTAATTACTTTTGTTTGGGTATTGAAGATACTAATTGTTGCAATTTTGAAATGGAATCCTTGTTCATTCTTGCTGTAAACCTTGAGCTGCTCAACAGTCTGTGGTCACTGTTGTCTGATTCTCCTCTTCATGATGCTCCATACATTTTCAATCGGAGACAGACCTGGATGGCAGGCAGGCTGGTCAAGCCACACTGTTGTAACTCATGCAGAATGAGGCCTGGTGTTGTCCTGCTGAAATTGACATGGAGTTCCTGGGAAAAGATGTCATCTTGATGGCAGCATATATTTCTCCAAAAAAACAATATAAGCCTCTGCATCAATGCTAACTTCACATATATGCAGATCACCTATGCTGTGGGCACTGACGCACCCCATGCCATGACAGACGCTGTTTTTTTGCATTTTTTTGGTAACAGTCTGGGTGGTCTTTTTTATCTTTTGGTCTTTTTTTATCTGGATGGTCTTTTTTATATTTTTGTCTGTATGGTCTTTTTTTTAATCTTTTTGTCTGGATGGTCTTTTAATTTTTGTCTGTATGGTCTTTTTTTATCTTTTTGTCTGGATGGTCTTTTTTTTATCTTGTTGTCTGGAAGGTCTTTTTTATATTTTTGTCTGTATGGTCTTTTTTTTATCTTGTTGTCTGGATGGTTTGTTTTAATTTTTGTTTGGATGGTCTTTTTTATCTTTTTGTCTGGATGGTTTGTTTAAATTTTTGTCTGGATGGTCTTTTTTTCATCTTTTTGTCTGGATGGTTTGTTTTAATTTTTGTCTGGATGGTCTCTTTTTAATCTTTTTATCTGGATGTTTTTTTACCCATATAAAATCTGACATCTGCTTTTTTCAAAAACAAGCTGGAACGTGGACTTGTCTGACCATAGAGCATGTTTCCACTCTCTTTTGTCCATCTCAGATGACTTGCTGGTGTTTCTGCACAAAATGAATATATGGCAAACTCTTACAGTTTCAGGTTGCAATTCTTAAAGCAGCGACAGACTGTATTTCCATGTGATTATGTCCATTATAGTAGAATGATGGTTTCTCAAACAATACCACCTGAGGGCTTGATGGTCACGCACATTCAGCAGCAGTTTCCATCCTTGGCTTTTACACATGGAGATTCCTCCTGACCCCCTGAATCTTTTCATGATATTGTGACCAGTAGAAGGTGAAAGACCTAAATTCTTTGCAATCTTGCACTGAGAAGCATTGTAATTGATCTGACTGACAATTCTCTCATGAAGTTTGGCACAAAGTGGTGAACCACGGCCCATCCTTTCTTGCAACGACTAAGCCTTTGGTGGATGCTCCATTTATACTCAATCTTGATGACTTCACCCGTTACCTAATTCCTGGGAATTCTTAGGAGGAAGCTGATGCATCATGGATGCTTTTCCCTCACTGTTCTGTCCCCTTTCTGAGGTGTTTGATTTAAAAAAATACCATAGTCAAGTAGAAAACTATGGTTTCCATATAAATTCCACCAAATTCACCAAAATACTTCACATCTTGTGGAACACAACTTTGATGAGAAAGGTGAACATGTGTGTTGGGTAGGCTTGTGACATGTGATGTACCATCCTCCAATCACCCGGTCACCATGGTTACCATGCTAGAAGAGGAGAGAGATTTACCATCTGCTGTGTCTTTAACGCTGCACACACTTTTCAAGGCCTTGAAATGTTATATTTAATTTACAGCCTTGGATAGCAGTAATTCTCCAAATTTCCTCAGCATACCATGATTTCATCCTCACTTCCTTGTGTCTCAGCTTCAGTGGTGATGAGACCATTCATTAGTTTTGTTTTACTTTCTCTTGTGATTCTTTCGCTGCCTGTCATTGGTTCCTCACTTTCCCTTCAGTTGTGTGTTCTTGCCCCTGTGTGGTAATTTTCAGTCCTCTTTTCCTTTCTGCCAGTTTTAGATTACCTGTAATGTGCTTGTGCTTTGACCCACACTGTGGATGATGCAGACTGGATTGCTCTTGATAAAGGTGTCGAAAACACACATGACCTGTCTCTACTTACCACACTGTGTCATGGCTTGTGTGTGTGTGTGTGTGTGTGTGTGTTGTGCAGACAGAGCTCTGAGCGGAGGAAGGCGAGGTGTCGTGATGCAGCACGCTGTAGGCGGGTTAAGGAGACGGAAGTCTTTAATCAGCTGGCCAATCAGCTTCCTCTCCATCACAGCATCACGGAGAGCCTCGATAAAGCCTCGATCATCCGTCTCACGCTGAGTTACCTGCATCTGCGATCAGCTCTCAACACAGGTCATTTGTCTGCCTGCCTACAGATTCCATTCCATTTGATTTAAATAAAATAAATATTTTATAGTATTCAGATGCATTCCAATATTGATTTATTGCCTTCACATATGTAAATGTTATGCAAATGTAGATGGCATTTCTTCTGACATCACTAGTGAAAAATCTCCAAGCCTCAGCTGTCCATGATGGATGAATATTATGCTGTGCTTAGGTTTACTGATTTTTTTTCACCTCCCATTGCATAGTGCACACCTTTGGGGAGGGGGGATGGTTTGTGTGTGTGAAGGGGGTGTCCTATTGCTTGTTTGTTTGATAGTTTGATGAATTTCCTCCTTCTGTAGTGATGCTGGACAAGCAGTCCGAATTGGACACCCAGTGGAGCGCTTCCTGTCTGAAGGCCCTCGATGGCTTCCTCATGATTCTGTCTCAGGATGGGGATGTCGTTTATGTGTCTGAATTTGTCAGCAAGTGTCTGGGGATTCCTCAGGTAACACATACACAAACACACACAGACACACACTATAGAATTATGTTATGTATGATAAACAGCTTTATAAACTTATTAATAATAGAAATAATATAATTATTTCTTCTGTGTCTCTCTCTTTGATGTTTATTTGATAGATTGATCTGTCAGGACAGAGTGTGTTTGAATTCACCCACCCGTGTGACCATGAAGAGATCAGAGAGATGCTTATTAACAGAACAGGTCTCTCTCTCTCTCTCTCTCTCTCTCTCTCTGTCTGTCTCTCTCTCTCACACACACATACACTCAGATTCAGACATGTATTATTTAATTTATTACTCTCAGGTTCCTGTAAGAAAACGAGGGATGAGCAGACTTTCCTGTTGCGGATGAAGTGCACTCTGACCAATAGGGGGCGCACAGTTAACCTCAGATCTGCTACATGGAAGGTGCAGGGCATAAAAACACACATATACGCAAATGAACATTGTGTTTCTAAGAGAATAACCCTCCCCCTTTTCTCCAGGTTCTTCGCTGTTCCGGTCACATCCGTGTGGAATGCACACAGAACAGTGTGTGTGAAGAGAGCAACATGCCGGTGTCATACCTGGTGCTGATCTGTGAACCGATCCCACATCCAGCAAACATTGAGGTTCTTCTGGACTCCGGAACATTCCTGAGCAAACACACACTTGACATGCGCTTCACCTACTGTGACGAACGGTGAGGACACTATACAGCATTGTACTGATGTTTATTACTGAAAAAATCAGTATTTAACATAAAGGCAGGTTTAGTGAGGAGCATGCGTATATCAGGTTGTGTAAAGACCTCTGAATGAAAAAGGTGCTGTAGCTCAACTGCATCTTAAACGAAGTCCCACTAAATGTGGTATATTATTAAATTATTATTTAATGGAATACTGCTACAGTAAAAACAATTTGTAGTGATAAGCTCACTGACTTAGTTTTTACACATACAGTACAGGCCAAAAGTTTGGACACATCTTCTCATTCAATGCGTTTTCTTTATTTTCATGACTATTTACATTGT
>JAOTRJ010000043.1:270190-280240 GCA_028564905.1 Leptodoras praelongus | reverse complement strand
TGCCGGCTGGGCACCGGCTCCCCCGTGACCCCGTAACTGGGAATAAGCGGTACAGAAAATGACTGACTGACTGACAAGCGCGAATTGCCGAGATAACCAAAGATATGATGCACCGACTAGCGGTAGCATCCTGAAGCTCGTCTCATATCCCGAATTTAAGCTCAGGTGTCGAACAAAAATTTTGCTCGCGTCCCGGCTCGTAACTTGGAATACTTGAATATGGAGCAGCTCGTATCTGGAGGTACCACTGTATTTATTTAAATGTCAATATAAGGACTCTCATTTAATTTGTTTATTCTCTTGTGCAGCACTTTGGTTGACACTTGCTGTTTTTGAAATGTGCTATATAAATAAAGCTGTCTTGTCTTGTCTATCCTGCATCCTGTCTTGCAAGCTGTCCAGCATCCTCTGTCCTGTTTTGCTTCCTGTCCTGCATCTGGGCCAGCATTCTGCCTCCTGTACTGCATTCTGCCTCCTGTACTGCAACCTGTTCTGCATCCGGCACCCTGTCCTTTATCCGGTCTTGCATGCTTCCTGTCCTGCATCCTGTCTTGCATCATGTGTCCTGTCCTGCATCCTGTCCTGCCATGCTTACTGCATCCTATTGTGCATTCTGCTTTCTGTCCTGCATCCTGCATCATGTCCTGAATCCTGTGTCCTTTCCTGCATGGACAAATGATACAAATGATATATCTTGAATGTTGTCATGCATCCTGTGTCCTGTTTTGCATTCTGTCCTACATCCTGTCCTTGTATCATTTGTCCTGTCCACCCTGTCCATCCTGACCTGCCCTGCCTCCTGTACTGCACCCTGCACTCATTCAACAGGGTCCAAGAGGCATAGGGACAGGCATTTTGCCCTGCAAAATTGAATGTGTCAAGAAGATTTTCTCTCCTGCATTATGTTCTGCATCCTGTCTCCTGTCCTGCATCCTGTCGTCTGTCCTGCACTGATCTCCGCATTTTGTCCTGCATCCTGCCTCCTGTCCTGCATTCTGCATCCTGTCATACATCTTGTCCTGCATCCTGTCCTGCATTCTGCCTCCTAACCTGGATCCTGTCCCCCATCCTGTCATGCATTCTGCATCCTCTCCTACATCCTGTCCTGCATCCTGTGTTCTGTCCTGCATTTTGTGTTGTGTCCTATATCTTGTCCTGCATCTTGTGTCCTGTCCCGAATCCTGATCTGCATCCAGTGTCGTGTCCAGAATCCTGCCCTGCATCCTGTGTCCTGGCCTGCAGTCTGTGCCCTGTCCTACATCTTTCCCTGCATCCTGTGTCCTGTATTGCATCATGTCCTGCATCCTGCCCTGCATCCTGCTTTGCATCATGTGTCCTATCCTGCATACTGCATCCTGTCCTGCATCTGGTCCTCTGTTCTGCCTCCTATCCCCCATCCTGTCCTGCACTCAGTGCATCCTGTGTCCTGTTTTGTATACAGCAACTTGTGTCCGGGCCTGTATTCTGTCCCCCCTCCTGCTTCCTGTCCTGTCCCCATCATGTCCTGCACTCACAGTGGTAGGCAGGGGCAGAGGGACATCCATTCTGCCCTGTAGATTGTGTTTGGTGAGGTAGAACATTTCTCTCCTGCACCCTGTACTGCATTCTGCCTCCTGTCTTGCATACCACTTCTTGTCCTGCATCCTGTGTCCTGCATCCTGTCCTACCTTCTGTCCCCCACCATATCCTGCCTGCATTCTGCATCCTGTCCTACTGTTTGTCCTGAATCCTGTCCTGCATCATGTATCCTGTCCTTCATCCTGTGTCCTGTCCTAAATCCTGTCTTACATCCTGTCTCCTGTCCAGCATCCTGCCTCCTGTCTTGCATCTGGCCCTGCCTCCTGTCCCCCATTCTATCCTGCCTGCATTCTGCATCCTGATTCCTGTCCTGCCTCCTGTTCCCCATCCTGTCCTCCACTCACTTTGGTGCTGCAACAAGGTTCAAAAGGCAGAGGGACAGCCATTTTGCCCTGCAGATTGAGTTTGGTGAGGTAGAACATTGCCTCTCCTGCATCCTGCCTTCTGTCCTGCATAATGCTTCGTGTCCTGCGTCCTAAGTCTTGTCCTGCATCTGGTCCTGCCTCCTGTCCCCATCCTATCCTGCCTGCATTCTGCATCCTGAGTCTTGTTCTGTGTCCTGTCTTGCATACTGCATCCTGTGTTTTGTCCTTATACCTGTCCTGCTCCTGTCCCCTATCCTGTCCTGCACTCAGTTCAGTAATGCAACAGGGTTTGAGAGGCTGAAGGACAGCCTCCAAATTGAGTTTGGTGAGGTAGAACATTTTCTCTCCTGCATTCTGTACTATATTATGCCTTCTGTCCTGCATCCTGTCTTGCATGCTGTCCTGCATCCTGTGTCCTGTTCTGTATTCTGTCCTGTATCCTGTCTTACATCCTGTCTTGCATCATGTCTTCTGTCCTGCATACTGCTTCTTGTCCTGCGTCCTAAGTCTTGTCCTGCATCTGGTCCTGCCTCCTGTCCCCATCCTATCCTGTTTTGCATACTGCATCCTGTGTTTTGTCCTTATATCCGTCCTGCTTCCTGTCCCCTATCCTTTCCTGCAATCACTTTGGCGATGCAACAGGGTTTGAGAGGCTGAAGGACAGCCATTTTGCCCTGCAGATTGAGTTTGGTGAGGTAGAACATTTTCTCTCCTGCATTCTGTACTATATAATGCCTTCTGTCCTGCATCCTGTCCCCCATCTTATCCTATCTGCATTCTGCATCCTGTCCTGCATCCTGTGCCCTGTTCTGTCCTGCATCCGCCACCTGTTCTGCATCCTGTCCTGCCTCCTGTTCCCCATGCTGTCTTGCATTCTGTGTCCTGTCCTACATCTTGCGCTGCATCCTGTGTTCTGTCCTGAATCCTGTCCTGCATCCTGTGCCCTGTTCTGAATCTAGTACTGCCTCCTGTACTGCTTCATGTCCTGCATCCTGCATCCTGTCTTGCATGCTGTCCTGCATCCTGTGTCCTGTTCTGTATTCTGACCTGTATCCTGTCTTACATCCTGTCTTGCATCAAGTCTTCTGTCCTGCATACTGCATCCTGTTTCGCACCCTGTGCTGCCTTGCTTACTGCATGCTGTCCTGTGTCCTGTCCTACATCCTGTGTTTTGCCCTGCATACTGCATCCAGTGTCCTGTCTTGTGTACTAAAACCTGCATCTTACACTCACTGTGGTGCTGCAACAGGGTTCGAGAGGCAGAGGGACAGCCATTTTGCCCTGCAGATTGAGTTTGGTGAGGTAGAACACTTTCTCTCCAAGCATCTTCTTTTCTTTCTTGATCTTGCTGATGCTGTAGAGACGGAACCGCACGCCATAGTTCCCAATACTCTCTGACTGGACATGGCTGAAGCGGAACGTCTCACTGAGACTCCGACCCCTGGCCATGGCCGTCTTGGCACGCTGCTTTTTGGCAGGAAGCAGCACCAGGTGGAGCTGCCAGGCGATGCCGGGTGATCGTCGCGGTGATGGGAGATCAGTCACCGCTGTTACAGTGACTGAGAGGCAGCGCTGGTGCAAATCGTAGTCAAAGAGGATATGCAATGTCCCAAATGGAGAGAAGGGTGAGTCGGGAGAGTAAAGCTTCAGAAGAGGAGAGGAGGAACCACGGACAGACAGGTCCTACACAAGAGAGAAAGAGACAGAGAGAAAGAAAGGGAGTGGGAGGAAGAGAGAGAAAGAGAAGAGTGGGAAGGTGGAGTGACAAAGAGAAAATGGGAGAAAAAATGAGAAAGGGATGAAATGTCAAGAAAATATGAAATACAGAGAAAATGGCAGGAAGAGAAGTGGAAAGAAAAAGAAATAACGAGAGAGAGACTTGAAGAGAACATGAGAGAATGAGAGGGAGAGAAAAATTGAGAGATGTTCAGGATGATGACAAAAGAAGAGAATGAGCCATAGAGAAGAGAGGAGAAATTGAAGGAGAGAGAAATAGAATACAGAGAAATAAAAGAAAGACATGTAAACAGAGGGATGCAATGGGATCAAGTGAACAAGACAGAAAAGAGCAAGAGAGAGAAAAAGAGAGAGAGTAGAAAACAGGACTTGTGATTATGTCATTAATCTTTTAGTTGAGACAGCAGTAATTAAACGCAGTGTGTTAGGACACACTGACACACACACACACAAACAAACACACACTTCAGGGCTCAGCACGGCTGTGCTGTCACTTGGGACGTCCTCCTCCAGACCCTTTACATTGCTGAAGCTCTCGGGGTCGTGTGCTTCGCTCTTGGTGTCGGCGAGGTCAGAGGTCGAGCCATCTTCATCCTGATAGGGTGGTGGCTGGAGTTCATCAAGGGGCGGAGTCAACCTTATCCTCTGAATACAGTTCACTGAAAGAGAGTGAGAGAGTGAGAGAGAGAGATGGAAAAAGTGACAGACCGATAAGCAGAAAGAAAAGAAAAGAAAGAATAGAAAAAAACTCTACTTAAAATGCCACTCACTGCAACTTTTTCTCCTTTCTTTTTGCATTTTTGTCTGTTTTCTGTTCCCCCCTTTCTTTACTTCAACTATCTTCTCTCCTCATTTAATCTTTTTCCCTTTTTTATTTATAACTACTTTTATTGCTACTGTTTTGAACTACATTTCTTTCTTTTTCTTTCACACAGAGGTGTTCATGTGAGCAACTATGATGTGGTAAAGAAATAACTGTTGCCATGGAAACATACCTCGTGAGTAAAATGTCTTACTTCCTCTTCTTCTTTATTCTTCTTTGTAATATCCCTCCATTTTCACTCTGCTTCCTTTCTGCCACTTATTTATTTATAGTTTAGCTTCTTCCTCACACATACACTCACCTACACAGACACACACTTAGTATAAGCGGTGGTGGTTGCCCAGGGCGATAAACACCTGAATGATGGGAGAGGATCCTGAAAAGTGTGCTTGTGTAAGTGTGTGTCTGGGCGATGCTTTAAAGCCAATTTCTTAACTGTGAGTGATTGAGAGAGTGTGGGACTTCCTAAAAACACCATGGCAACAAAGGGTGTGTGTGTGTGTGAGAGAGAGAGAGAGAGAGAGAGAGAGAGAGAGAGAGAGAGAGAGAATGAAAAACAGCTGGATAAGGAAACACCACACCCTGTGTGTGTGCATGTGTGTGTGTGTGTGTGTATGAACTAAACCCACTGCACTCTGACATCAGCCAGCTGCAAACCATCAACACATCAACTCTTTATTAAAACCAGCTTTTAGTGACACACACACACACACACAGTGAAGGTCTGAGTCATTTACCAAGAAAAATGAGAAATAATGATGTGTGCTTAAGTTGAGGATAGAATGGACTCTGTTCTATGCATCTGTCCCTCCCACACCCACACACACACAGACACACACACACACACACACTCACACACACACACGGACAAACACACAGAATCTTTTTCCTCACCATCCTCAGCAGAAGCCTCACTGCTGTATCCATCGTACTCGGCTGACAGGGGGCAGTATTTGTGCTGTGTCTCCCAGCTGTAGCCTTTATGATGAGGAGCTCCAGCCCCTGTGCACTGACCTCGGAGACCCCTTGAGCGTGTCATGGCCTCCTGATACTGACCCATCACTTCGTCATCACTGTCTGATGACCAGGCCTGAAAATCAGTCTCTCCATAGCCCTTATCTAAAACACACACACACACACAGAGAAAAAATCAGTATGTAATACACTTGTATGATCACTGGGTGGCAGCAAAGAACAGAATTACTCTTGTGCTTAAAAAGCTCTCTCTCTCTCTCTCTCTCTCTCTCTCTCACACACACTCACACACACACAGTAAACACTATTAATACATGGATGCTGAGCTGAAACTATTTCAGCATATTGTGACATTGGCCACCGGACCTGAGAGTTGTAAATTAAATGATACATAAATGATAAATGATAGTTATACTATAAAAACTAAATATATATTTAGGTAAGTTATATAAGTTAAAACTATTATTTACTGACAATGGACTGACTTTGTTCAGATACACCATAAAAAAATCATTTTATATAAGGTTAATATTGTGTGTAGTTACAGTGTGTGTGTGTGTGTGTGTGTGTGTATGCGCGCATGCGTGTGAAGTGGTGATTCAGAGGCTCATCTACAGGTTGTATGTAGGTGTTATTAATTAAATATGGAAAAAGCATCCAGTCAATTCCAAATATAAGAACAGGCCTTATTTTATCAGCTGTACAACTGAGAGAAAAGGTTTTTGCCCCCAGGGTTTTTTATAACAGAAAACAAAAACTGTACACTGAACTTTCCAAAAAAAAAAAAAAAAAAAACCTACAAAAAATGTGGCATACAAAATAAAAATATTTCAAATCTGTGTAGGAATATTTGGTTTCCTTTCTTTATCTAGTTAATTATTCAAGATGCAGAAATTGGAATTTCTTCAAAATTTAAAGACATTTTTATACAGTGCAAGGAATTAAAAGTAGAATTGCAAAACCTGTACCTGTAGCCCCTACACCAACACATTAAATGCTTGTATTTTAAATTAAATATTCATCAGTACAACTATAGAAGTCATTTACACTACTCAGATGTATTACAGTAATAAAGAAACATAAGGAGATGGGACATGTAAACACACTGACCTGGTAGCTCTTTGCCCTTCCTGTAGTGGTCGAGAGGCTGGGGAGCGACATTCTCAATGGACAGTTTGTTATTAAGGAACAAAAAAACAAGAATCATAAGAAAAACAAACACAGCGATGGCTGAGAGAAAACCCAGAGCTTCAGGAGACACTGCAGAGAGAGAGAGAGAGAGAGAGAGAGAGAGAGAAATTCTTTCAATATTGTTTGAATTGAATTCCACAAAATGTTATGTACATATTGAAAAACCAGTGTGTGTGTGTGTGTGTGTGTGTGTCCATGTCCCTGGTGCTATTTCAGGAGCTGTAATTGATTTACGTGTTGCATGTCACGAGTCTGATCGATGGTGTGATCTTTTCCTCCTCGTCTGCCATCTGCCCTTCCTTAACTGTCCATCTCACTTTCAATTTCTTTCCATAAAGCCCTGAAGTCAAAATGCTGTTTCCATGTAAACATTTTTATAGCCAGGACATTTATGAAAACACTTCTAAAGATGACCTCATCAAAGGAGCAGTACTGTTTGTCAGCATGTCATAAAAGTCATGTTATTATTGCAGTTAATTTAAACCCTATTATTCTCCAAATGGGTTTAGTAAAGCAGAGCCAGGAGCTCTGTGTTTTTATTTGTTACAGTTGGGGAAATCACTATTATTAAAGTCAATTCAATTCAATTTGGTTTGTATAGCACTTTTAACAGTGGACATTGTCACAAAGCAGCTTTTCAGAAATATAGAGATTCCAGATATAAAGTTTAAATGTATAAATTTATCTGTAATATTATAAAGGTTGGGCGACACGGTGGCTCGGTGGGTAGCACCATCGCCTCACAGCAACAAGGTCCCGGGTTCGATCCACGATCCACATGTCCAAAGACATGCACTTTAGGTTGATTGGTGTCTCTAAAGTGGCCCTAGTGTGTGTGTGTATGTGTGAGTGTGCTCTATGATGGATTGGCGCCCTGTCTAGGGTTGTTCCTGCCTTGCGCCCTATGCTGCCGGAAAAGGAATAAGGGGTTAAGAAAATGAATGAATTAATGGTTTGCACAGGTTGGTGCAAAGGTGTGGCCTGAATGGCATAAGAAAAAGTTAAAAATAGGTAAAACATTCACATTTGATTTTTTGCCTTCATACATGCAAAAAATGATTTCATGACTTATAATAAGGATGGAGGAAAATGTTAATATAATGCTTAAAAACACCAGGAGGCCAAGGTGTGGTAATTGCTTCACAGGCTTCTGGAACGTTTCCAACTACATTGAAACAGGCTTGGGTAACACCTCTGCTCAAAAAGCCTTCCCTCAACCCTGCTCATTTTCCAGCCAGTCTCATTATATCCATTCTTATCTAAAGCTATCTAAAAAGCAGTTTTAAAAAAAGTCTCAGAATTCCCAGAATAATGGCATACTCCACCTGACCCAAGGCATTAAGAGTGGTCACTCCACTGAAACGGCTCTGTTGTCTGAGACAGAAGGACAGCTAGATCTACAGCTTAGGCGCTTGGCTTTTATCTTGCTGGACATATCAGCAGCTTCTGACACAGTGAACCACCACTTCTTGCTAACCGCAATCTCTGGTATAGAAATCCTGTCTTGGCAAGGACAACTGTGTCCTGGCCAAACATCAAGGACAAGGACAAGGACAAACATCCATATCTCATCGCCTCTCCACAGATGTGCTGCAAGGCTCAGTGCTGGGGCCCCTTCTCATCCAACTAGCTTGCATGGTTTTTCATATCAGGAAGGAACGCTGCCTTCACCTATACCTCTCCTTCACCTAGTCCTCTCTTTGTCATCTTAGCCAATCAATCTATCCATCACAATATCAACACAGATCCTCTAGATCGCTCACCCCAGTCAAAGTTAAGAGGAACCTGGATGTCATGGCCGATCACCAGCTATCCTTCTCCAACTATGTTGTGTCTATCTCTTGGTCATGCCACTTTGTACTACACAACATAAAAACATCATGCCTTACCTGACTCAGTTTGTGACCCAACACTTTGTACAGGCCATGCTATCTCTCATCTTGATAACTGCAATGCCCTTCTAACTGATTTCCCAAGATGCACAGTGAAACCCTTACAGATGATCCAGAGTGTGGTGGTGCATCTGGTTTTCAATCAGCCTAAAAGTGCATGTCACTAATTCACTAATGCTTGCCTATAGAGTGACTTCTGGGTCTGCACCCATCTACCTGAACTCAGGAATACAGGCTTAGGCTGGGAACACAGCAGTTGCGTTGTGTGTGAATGATGGTTGTGGAAAGTCTCGGGAAGCGTAGCTCAGTGAACAAGACATTGGGCTTTCGAGGTATATTGTCTTCAATTGTGACACAAATTCAGCATGTTGTTTTTAAAATGCAAATCCTTGTGTATTGTTTGTCAAGCAATGTGACAAACAATGCAACAGCTTTTCATTTTGGCGCATATTCTACATGTCACTCTGGAAAAGCAATATATTGTTTTCATTACATTTCACATTATGGCACTGTGGTGATTGCTTTTCAATTTGGCACAGTTTTGAACAATTTTGAGTGCAAGGCTGGCCTTTTAGGGTGGGATGGTATCCATCCTGCTTGGGAAGGTGTTGCTCTCATTTCTTACAGCACAGCTTATAGTCTCAGAACAGGCATAATTAATCAGCGACAATCCAGAGCCAAGGCCAAGGTGTAGACAAAGTGGCTAAACAGACTGTCTGCTAGCTGTAAGTCATCACACGGGTTCCACAATATCGAGACTGTGTCTGTTCCCTGAGCTAAATAAAAATGTAGAAATACTCAAAAAGTTTGTTCTTGTAACCTAATTAACATAAACATTGATCCGACTGAATCCACAGCCAGCACTTTTGATCTGAAACTGGAACTGTTAAATATTAGGTATGCTATAAAGCATATACTGCATCTAAGCATATAAGCACTTATTGTTAATGAAACTATTCCTGATCAGGAATTTATTGTACTGTGTTTAACAGAAACATGGATTCAACCAAAGAAAAATGTAGCATTAAACGAAGCTAGTTTTCCTGAAGCCTTGTCTAACTGACAGAGGAGGAGGCAGTTATTTATAGTGATAATCTAGGCATGACAAACATTTTTGAAGTTCTTTACACAAACATAATATATGCATAGCCACAAAAATAAGTCTACCCAGTCAATAATTATTATTTACAGACCCCCAGGGCCATATTCGGAATTTCTTTGTGAATGTACAGATTTCATCACAAACCTGGCTGTCACTTTATACAAAGCATTAATTGTCAGAGACATAGCGGTTCTGTCCTGTTCTAGATTCAGTAGGAGTAAATCAGAATATAATAGGACAATCACAATGATTATCACACACTTGATCTAATATTAACATTTGGATTAACTAAAACTATAGTTATACAGGTGTTAGACAATGAAACTGAAACACCTGTCATTTTATTGTGGGAGGTTTCATGGCTAAATTGGACCAGCCTGGTGGCCA
>JAOTRJ010000043.1:213939-226815 GCA_028564905.1 Leptodoras praelongus | reverse complement strand
GTGCATGTCTTTGGACTGTGGGAGGAAACTGGAGTACCCGGAGTAAACCCACGCGGACACGGGGAGGACATGCAGACCGCCCCCCCCCGGGGATCGAACCCGGGACCTTCTTGCTGGGAGCCGTCGGTGCTACCCACCGAACCACCGTGTCGCCCTCCAACTCTAATCAATATGTCAAACAACGTGAACAAAAGACAAAAACTCAATTCCTTTATTACAAAAAAAATCAATCATCTTTAATAAAAAAAATAATCAAAAAAAGTGAAGTGAATAATGAGGCAACATTCAGCAGTCGTTTCTCTTAAAATAAACCACTGGTAAATGGCAACAACATTTTCAATGGCCCTACAGTGTCTACCTGCATGTACAACGCAAATCAAAACGTGCATTAAAACCATGACTTACTCACGATAAAAAATTTCATTGTGTGATTAATGGCGATTAAAAATTGAAACACTTACATTTTAAACATTTAAAAATTTCACATAATGACGCATCATAAACACACACACAGATGCACACTAGGATTACCAGCAACCTGACCACATGCACACTCATTACCATCAAATTCTTAATTTGTTTTCCTTTCACTCTTTAATTATTTCTTTCATTCTCTCTTTTTATTTATTTATATATTTGTGAAGACTTTCCTCTGACCCATTTGTTACTACAGCTAACTAATGCTAACCCTAACCTTCACCTCAATAATGAAAAGGCAATTTTTTCATTCTATTTTTTTGTTGTGACCAGCAAAATGTCTCCACAAAGATATAAAACCATGATGCGCACACACACACACACACACACACAGAAACAGTGTTGTTCTTCTATTTTATCTCTCAGCTTCACTCTATCTCTCCTCCTGTGTGTCCTACACATCAATATTCTACTGTCTGCTGCTATATGTGTAAGTGTGTGTGTATGTGTGTATCCCCATGGAGCATCCATCAGTGCTTAATGGAAGAAAACCTGAAACAGGACACCAGTGCAGAGAGTGATACCCAGCCTCATTCCTGTGTGTGTGTGTGTGTGTGTGTGTGTGTGTGTGTGTCTGATCTCTATATCAGATCCCTAGATAGCTCCATCCAGAGCAGCGTGGCTGCCACAGTACTGTAAAATGAGTATTAGTATTGTCAGTGATACTAGTACTAGTGTGTGTGTCTGTGTTTAGGTGCAGTTACAGGTTCATCCAAACCTGTCCGCTAATGAAGATGCTCTACAGCACATTGAGGAGCTCATACTGCAGCTGCTCAACATGCTGTGTGTCAGTCAGCCTAGAACTGTCCCTGATGTGGAGGTAAACACACACACACACACACACACACACACAGGGACCTGTGACAAAAAAACACAGATAATGTTGTACAGTTTAAAAGATTTCAAAACAATTGCGACATTGGATGTCAGACACCAAGTCTTTTTTCTGAACACATGAAAGCTGTGCTTTAGGGTTTAGAGTGAAAAAATAATTAGTTTGGAATTGTTTATTCGTGTTAGAAACATGTTGATGAGAGTAATGTAGAGAGAGTCCGTGTACGAGTCTTTCATTGTTTATTTTAATAAATTAAGCTTTAATCCTGATCTTCACTTCTCAATTTGTTTAATACTATGTTTCTTCTTCTTCTTCTTCTGATTTATGGACTTTTTTCTTCTTCACCAACTCCTTATCCTCCGTTCTGTGTCCAGGAGCGCATCCAGAAGATGTTCCCATACCCTATAGATAAGTGGGCCATGGCCGATGCTCAGTCAGCTATAGAGAAGCGCAAGCGCAGGAACCCTCTCCTCCTTCCTGTGGATAAGATCCACCCTTTACTGAAGGTACGCACAGACACACTCACACAAATCTCTCTCACACACACAAATGTATCTAATTTTGCAGTTGCTAAAGCTTGTTTTATATTTAGGGCAAGTGTGAAAGTGTGTATAGATTTGTTGCATGTAAAAATACACATCAGATGTTAGCATCAGCAGACACATGCACTTTTAAACCTAAAGATAAACACACACATACACAGACTGCTGTGTTTTCTGTCTCTAGGAGGTGTTGGGCTACAAGATTGACTACCATGTGTCTCTGTATATCGTGGCTGTATTGGAGTACATCTCAGCTGACATCCTCAAACTGGCTGGGAATTACGTGGGAAACATCCGGCACTTTGAGATCAGCCAACAGGACATAAAAGTCTCCATGTGTGCTGATAAGGTAATACTCCAACATCTTGCTCTTTCTCTCTCTCACTCATTCACTCACTCACTCTCTCTGTCACACGCGCGCACACACACACACTGTGTTATTGTTTGAACACAAAAGGAGGTGACTGTTAAAACTGTGTGTGTGTGAGAGTGCAGGTGCTGATGGACATGTTTGATCAGGAGGAGGTGGGTTTGGTGTCTCAGTGTGCTGAGGAAGACTCATCCACAGGTGAACTCACCTACGATGACCTGGTGCGGTTGGAGATGGCGGAGGAACGACAGTACCTGCGTGAGCTTGATCTCATCATTAAAGTGTTCCGCAGAGCCTTCCTGTCCAGCATCAAACTCTTCAGCCCACAGGTGAATGAGTCACTTCACAGGTGTGTCCTTGAGTGCATGCATTAAGATATGGGTGTGGCTTTGATTCCATATATGGAAGTTTTCCAAGTATGAGGAAGGACCATTTTTAATGTCATTTTGTCAGTCTGCTAGCTAACATGCGATAACCTCTTTCTAAGTATCTTTCTTTCTCTTTCTCTGTCTCTCTCTCTCACACACACACACACACACATGCACTGCAGGATGTTGAGCTAGTGTTCAGTAATATTCTGGAGGTTCATGAGCTGACAGTGAAGTTGTTGGGTCTTATTGAAGATGCAGTGGAGATGACAGAAGATGGGAGTCCTCACCCTCTGGTGGGCAGCTGCTTTGAAGACCTCGCTGAGGTGTGTGTGTGTGTCCATGCACTTAGGAGACAATTGTTCTTATGCTGCATTACAAATGCATGTGGAATGCTCTGTTGCACTGGTCTGAAGTGCAAAGTGCTGTTTGCTGGATGTATCTCCAGTAGGAGATTAGCACAGTTTGCTGGTTTAATTCACAGCTGTCCACTATATTCTGACTCTTGTATGTGTGTACAGGAACAAGCCTTTGACCCCTATGAGACACTCTCCCAGGACATTCTCTCCAAAGAGTTCCACGATCACTTCAGTAACCTCATGTCCCGCCCCACTGTGGCTCTGCATTTCCAGGTAAACGCTGCTCTCTGACTGGTTCACTGGCCTGTTTTCCACATGCCACCTTACCCGCACCACTACCACCTCCCACCCTCTTTATTGTCATTTGTTGGAGTGAAGTGCATATGGGTAAACCTTGCTTTTTATAAATGGCTCTAATGCTGTGCATGTGTGTGTGTGTGTGTGTGTGTGTGTGTGTGTGAGTAGTAGATTATTGATTATGCGGTTATATGATGGGGGAGCTGTCTTGTGGACTGGTTAAATGGATACTGTGATCACAATTGTGCACACACATACATAGACACACCGCCCCCACCCCAGTCTCCTACTCATATTACTGTCCAGTCTACCAGAGACAGATCAGTCTAACCCTCTTGTTTATGCATGTGTGTGTTTCAGTCCATTGCTGAGGGTTTTAAAGAGGCTGTGCAATATGTTCTTCCTCAGCTCATGATGATTCCTGTTTATCACTGCATGCACTACTTTGAACTGCTGCAGGTGAGTCTCTCACACAAACACATTGTTCATTTTTTAAAGGTATATTCATTAATCACAACATGTTAGGCCTTTATGTGCACTTTATATGTATATATACTTTATATGTATATGTATACTTTATATGTATATATAAAGTGCACATAAGGACTAACATTTTGTGATTAATGAATATACTTTTAAAAAACACAGAATGATGGAAAGATAGAATGACAATGACGGAATGACATGATGAGAGACTACAGGTGTAAACACCTATAATCTCTTATCATGTCATTCCGTCATTTGTCATTCTATCTTTCTATCATTCTGGGTGTAAGAATCGGGAGACATTTAACAACAGAAATGGGCTTTTTAGCTCTTGAACTTAAACTTGAGCTTCGTCTCTGCTCTATCGTCGGGACTCTCTCGCGCTCTCCTTTAATTCCTTCTCATTACCCACACACACACACAGAGGGAGAGAGACAAAGGCGGTTAGACTCAGGAAATAAGAAGCAGGTGCGGGTGCTCAACTTCTCTGCCGCTTCTGGCTCAGTCTCCCATTGCCAGATCCACACCTGATCCCACTGCCATAAACTCCCACTGTCCAATGCAGGCTGGCCTGCAGCCTCCTCTCTCTCCCCCACCCTGACAGGAGAGGAAGTCCGCTACAGCCATCTGTGCACCCGGTCTGTGGATCACCTCGAACTTGAAAGGCTGGAGGGCTAGTTACCGATGGGTGATCTGGCCATTGACATCTTTCATGCAGTGGAGCTATTGGAGTGGGGCGTGATCCGAACACGGGTGAAGGGCTTCCCCAGCAGGTAGTAGTGGAGAGTGAGGACCGCCTGCTTGATGGTGGGGCACTCCTTTTCGACCTTGCTGTACTGAAACACAAGGCGCTTCGACCCCTCCACCATTTAGGACAAAACGACCCCCAGCCCTCTGTCCGATGTGTCTGTCTGAAACAGAAAAGGGAGAGAGAAGTCTGGAGAGTGCAAAAGAGGCCCCCTATAAAGTGCTGCCTTCACCTGCTTAAAAGCCCGCTGGCACTGCTCCGTCCACTGGACCACATCTGGTTTTCCCTTTTTACTGAGATCAGTCAACCAGTGTGGTTAAAAAGTGTTTGATAAATAATGTAATGTTTAATTACGTACAAACTGAGTAATTTTTTTTTTTTTATGTAACTCCTTTACTGCATGTACTACACCTAAAATTGCTTTTTATTAATGTTATAATTACTGATTTGTGGTGTGTGTGTGTAAAATTCCCAAGCATTATCAGTGTAAAAGTATAAATCATGCGAATTCAAACAAAGCATTTGAAATGTATTCTACACAACACGTAGTGTAAGTGTTTTATGCAGTGTAAGTGTATATTGTTCTACAATATATTTTACAATAAGAACATTTGCTAGGAGTGGAAATCAAACTAGATGTTTTACTTTTTAGCTGGATACAGTGAAATTACCGTTGTGCTATATGTACGCGTATGTGTCCACGAAATATAATACTTGAAGCACGTCTTGAATATGTTTATGAAACTTACAGTACAGATAAATTTGCTTTACCTAGTTGTGTGTTTGCTTTTGCCTAAACTTTGACTTTACTATTCTACATGCTTTCTGTAAATTTGGGGGTTAGTGCTTCAAATGCACTGAGAGTCACTAACAAGAAAATTGGCACTAGTTGCTTATTGCAGGGGAGTGGGATATGGAGTGGCCAAGCTGCCTTACAAAAAAATTCTTCAGCCATGCTAGCTTTAGCTTTAGCCATGCTAGTGTTAAAATTTAGTTCCAGTCCCAGCTCATCCCTCTCAGGAACCACCGTCAAAAGCCGCCGATTCAGCCTCCCTCCATTGTTTTAGGAGGTTGACATGGTAACTTTGGCATGCCCCTCCTGTCTGTGCACAGCACCTCATAGTCGATGTCTCCAACCTACCGTGTGACATCAAAGGGTCCTTGCCACTTCATGAGTAATTTGGAAGTCAATGTAGGCAGTAAAAGGAGCACTTTATATCCCGACATTAAGCTACATAGCTGAGTACCCCTGTTATACAGTACAGCTGGCACTGTCATTCTTAAGCCTGTAGCAGAGCTCCTGTGTTAGAGCATCCAATGTGTGGAGTTTTGCTCTCAAGAATGTATTGAATTTAATTTTTGCTGCTAGAAGGTCCCTCCGCCCAAGTTTGAATAGAGAAAAACCCATGGAGTCTTACCGGACCTCTCGGACTACAAACAACAGGTTATCCCAATTTCTAGCATCTTCATGAACAAACTTTATAAGTCATATTTTTGAGTGTTTTATTAAATTGCTTGACCAGCCCATCCATTTGCAGATGGTAAACACTGGTACGAATTTATTTAATCCCCAGTAGTTCGTATAGCTTGGGAATTGTGCTTGACATAAAAGTTGTGACTTGATCTGTCAGGATCTCTTTCGGGATCCCAACTCGGGAGATCACACTGAAGAATGCTGCCACAACACTGCAAGCTGAGATGTTGCGAAGTGGCACTGCTTCCAGGTATCACGTTGCATAGTCATGCACACCCTGCGAACATCCCCGCGAATGCCCGGCCAATAGAAGCGGGCCATAAGACGGAAAAGTGTTTTATCCTGTCCTAAATGTCCTGCCATAGGATTATAATGAGCCACCTGGAATAACATTTCCTGGTGGCTCTTAGACACCAACAGTTGGGTTGTAATTTCACCTGTGAGAGTGTTCTGCATCATTCTCTATAGCATGACCGCAAAATAAGGGTATGATAGCGCAGCATCAGGGGGATCCCTTTGACCATCGATTACTCTCACTGATGTCAATGGTGCACCAGAGTGTCTTGTCACACGTCAGCTCTAAAGGTAAATCCCTGGAGGGAGGGGGGACTGGTGCTGAGCTGACATCGATAGGGGGGTTCCGTCTCCCCCTCCAGTGCTGCACACATCCTACGCCATACTACTTTTATGCAGGACCCATCCGCGCAAATTCTTCATAACAGCTTATTAAATCCTGTCCAAGTTGTCCCCAGAATTAGCAGATGGGAGAGGCGAGGACTAACTGCCGCCTCAACGCAATGCTTTTCTTCCCTAAATGCTATTGTGAGTGGGAACTACAGAATATTCCTGAATATCCCATGCACACATTTAACTTTCATCTTCCCTTTCACCCATTGTGCTTTTTCACATGCCTTACCTTGATCCAGGCATTAATGAAACACAGTTTGACTACATCCTGTGTTCATCAAGGCCTACTGTGTACCCCCTTAAACACTCAGTATTCTGTACGACACAACTCGATCAGGGGTGGCCTGTGGTGCATCAGGATCTGGACCACTGCTCTGACCTTAATCACTGGGCACTGGTCCTGGAGGTGCCCAGGCTCCCTGCAGTGCCAGCAGCTCGGCCCAGGCTTCCTACCTGAACTCATGGTGTTGAGCTCCCAGACCTGCTGGGGAGGACACAGAAGGTACAGTGGAGGGACAGGGAATCCGGTTTGGGACACCGGCCGGTTTTACGCCACAGCCCCGGGACTGGGGAGAAATGGAGAGGGCGAGGGGAGACGGAGAAGAGAGAGAGGAGACAGTGGGGGATTCCTCCATCCCCGGAGCTCAAGTAAGGCCTCCACGCAACCCTGGAACCCATCTTGGGCAGCATCATGGAAGGTGATGTTGTTGAAGCCAACGTGATGGGTGCCAGAGCCCTGGAAGTGTGCAAAAGGTCCAGCAGGGTCTGCCGCCTGCGCAATGAGGACGGCATGGAAGTGGTGTGTATGGTCCTCCTGCAGCGAGCGGAATGCATCCAGTTGGGCCTGCTGCATGGCTGTGAGGGACTGGATCAGACTGCTTAGGGGTGAGGACTCCATAGTGACGTTTTCTGCTTTGATCCCGGGTTTCGGCACCAGTGTAAGAATCAAGAGTCAGGAGACAATTTTTTATTTAACAGCAGAAATGGGCGTTTCAGCTCTTGAACTTAAAATTGAGCTTCACTCTCCTCTCTCATCGCAGCTCTCTCACATGATCTCTCCCACTCCCCTTTCCTGCTCATTACCCACACACACACCCAGAGGGAGAGAAACAAAAGGTAATTAGGCTTGGGAAATAAGGGGCAGGTGTGTCTGCTAACCTTTTTTGCTGCTCCCGGCTTCGTCTCCCGAATCCTGTCATTCCATCCTTGTCATTCCATCCTTCTGTCATTTTGTCATTTTTGACATGACATCATTCTGTCATTTTCTCATTTGGATGTTGTCATTTCATTCTGTCATTCTAACATGTCTTGCCATCATTCTGTCATTCTATCATACTGAGTCAGTTAACGTTGATTTTGTGATTTCCAGCAACTGCAGGAGCGGAGTAAAGACCATGATGACCGAGAGCATCTGAAACAGGCTCAGACGGCTCTCTTGAACCTGCAGAGTAGCATTGAGCGCATCTACAGCAAAAACCAGCCCCGCCGCAAACCAGGGTAACACAGCCACATACACACATACACACTTTACTTTTTAAGGACTAGTAAACTATGGCTGATTGAATGGAGCCTGATACTTTTGCAGTATTAATTTTGCCAAACTTATCATTCTCCTCTAGCAGATACTCTCCAGGTGCCCATAGTAGATTTACAGTATTGCAGGTGTACCGTTACATTACTAAGGTGTGATTTTGAAAAAACTGTAGCCATAATTATCACCAGTGATTGGACAAAAGTTTAATTTCCCTTTAACACAATGTAAACATCGATCTGTTCTCTAAGCAGATGAATTTACTGAGGTGTGTCTTATTGCACAGCAGTCATCATATGGAATTTGACTTACTGTAATGTCGCAATAAACATGTGCTCTGGTTCTTACTACCTCTGCTCAGAGCCACACACAGTGTACAGAGCATTCAGCATCATACACTAAACACTAAAATTCTTAGTGATGGTGAGTGAGTAGTGGCCTAAAACAATTAGATAAACTCTTAGCTGAATTCAATTTCAATCCTCCAGTTTCTTTCTAATCTGTTTTGTTCTAAAATTAAAATGAGTCAGTTGTGAAAGGCATGTTTTGCTTTGCTGTTGGTGTACTGTAATGTATTTTTTTTTTTTTTTTGTTAAAATGTTTTTAGTGTTATGGTGAACTTGAGCTTGTTCCTGAGTAGCTGCAGCACCTCGGTGCCCCTGTTTTCAATTGTATTCATTTGGTAAAACTCTTCATCTGTGTCACTCCCACATAACACCCCCCCCCCCCCACCCCCACCCCAGTGAGCCTTTGTATCGTCTGTACAGTCGGCCGGTTCGCAGTAAACATCTGGCCATAAAGCGCATGAATGAAATCCAGAGGAGCATTGACGGCTGGGAAGGCAGAGACATTGGTCAGTGCTGCAGCCAGTTCATTCTGGAGGGGCTGCTGGTACGTGCTGGCGCCAAGCACGAACGGCACAACTTCCTGTTCGATGGCTTGATGATCAGCTGCAAGGCCAATCAGAGCTCTCGACTGCCTGGAGCAGAGTTCCGGCTAAAGGAGAAGTTTGTGCTGCGTAAGTACCGCGTGGTGGACCGAGAGGACTCACCAGAGCTGCGCTTCGCCTTTGAGCTGTTGGGCCGCGACGAGGGTGGGGCCGTGTTCTGCGCACGCTCAGCCGAGGAGAAGAATGCGTGGATGGCAGCACTTTTGATGCTGCAGTGTCGCTGTTCTCTGGAGCGCATGCTGGATGCCGAGCTGCTAAAGGAAGAGCAGGAGCAGCCACTGCGTCTGCCATCTCCCGATGTGTACCGCTTCACTGTGTGTGACTCTGAGGAGAACATTGTATTTGAGGAACACATGCAGAGCAAAACCGGCATCCCCATCATCAAAGCAGGAACTGTGGACAAGCTCATTGAGAGACTCACCTACCACATGTATGCAGGTGAGCTGTCACTCTCAGCTGGTTATTAAACCAGAGTGAAGCAGCAGTGGCTCGTGCTGTACATTACACATGCTATTCCCTTTTGGCTTTGTAGAGAATTTCAGACCGACAGCTGATGATGTCATACATCAGCTGACCAATCAGTATCTTCGATTCAGCTGAGCTTTTCGTATTTCTTTCCAGATCCAAATTTTGTGCGCACATTCTTGACAACATATCGTTCTTTCTGCAAACCTCAGGACCTCCTCACACTGCTCATTGAAAGGTAAAGTACACACACACAAAGTATTTTTATGGTGTTGGTTCAAACACAGAAGACCATCAGAATGATGAAATAACTTTCCCATGATGCACTAGGTTTGAGATTCCTGAGCCTGAGCAGTCAGAGACAGAGCTTGAATCTATGTGGAACGGGGATCAGCAGATGGCAGCCGAGCTCCAGAGATTCCGCAGAGAATACGTGCAACCTGTCCAGCTCAGGTGCACACGCATTCCTTGCACACATACACTTAGCACTTGCATGTATATGTACTCATGTGTGTGTGTGTGTGTTCAGGGTTCTAAATGTGTTCCGTCAGTGGGTGGAGCATCATTTCTATGACTTTGAAAATGATCAGGATCTACGCAGCAGACTTGAGGACTACATCAGCAACCCTCTGCAGCTCAGAGGTACATACACACTCACATAGAACACAGCTAGAGTATATTCACATCCATATCTGCATAGTGTTAGAATCGTAATTGATTATTTGATTAACAGTAATAATTATTTTTTGGGGGGGTGGGGTGTGCCTGCAGGAAAGTCCATGCGTAAATGGGTGGAGTCCATCAATAAGATCATTAAGCGCAAGATGCAGACACAGCCAAATGGCATCAGTCATAACATCACCTTTGAGACTCCACCCCCTCCCATTGAGTGGCACATCAGCAGGCCCGGCCAGGTTGACACCTTTGACCTCATGACCCTTCACCCCATTGAGATCGCCCGCCAGCTCACGCTACTGGAGTCAGATCTGTACAGGTGAGAGAGACAGCCAATCGGAAGCAGCAACTGATAATAGAATGGACTGTAGTGATCCACTGTTTTGTCACATTTGGACGCACCTGCTTGACCTGTAATATTCTTCTAGTAAGCTTACCCTAGCCCACCTGACCCAGCAGTTATTGTTTGACCTGTGCATCACTAGTGGACAGTAAAGAAAATATGAACGTTTACACACGTGTGTGTATGTATGTGTGTGTGTGTGTGTGTGCGTGTATTCAGGGCCGTGCGTCCATCTGAGTTAGTGGGTAGTGTGTGGACTAAAGAGGATAAGGAGAAGAACTCTCCAAACCTGCTGAGGATGATCCGACACACCACAAACCTCACACTCTGGTTCGAGAAGTAAGTCATATGTTACCCTGTAACTGTATGTTACTATCATGGGACATGGGTTATATCTAGTACTGTCACTTTCATGCTGACATTCAGTTTCAATCTCTTTTGCTTCCTCTCTTTCTCTGTCTGTCTCTCTCTTAGGTGTGTGGTGGAGTCCGAGAACGTGGAGGAGCGTGTGGCAGTGATGATGAGGATAATTGAGATTCTGCAGGTTTTCCAGGAGCTCAACAATTTTAATGGGGTTTTAGAGATTGTTAGTGCCATCAACTCTGTACCTGTGTACCGCCTGGAGCACACCTTTGAGGTGTCTCTCTCACTCTCTATCTCTCACACACACACACACATTGTATTCTGTGTCTAATTATATTTTTAGCAGTTATACACCAACATGTGTTAATTAGCAAATTACTTCCTTTCTCTGTGGCCTGAAAGCTGAGGTACTAGTGTGTGTATTTGTTGTCAGTGGTCTGTGGTTATGTAACAGTTTTAGACACATTTACTTTACATTTTATTACAGTGAAGCATATGTTATAGTAGTTTTTCATATTTGATAGTAGTATTTAATATCTTTAGCATATTTTGTCTGTTAAATATTATTTATTGCTTGTGCTCTGTTTGCTATGTCTGGCTATGAATTGAAGTCACACAATAATGTAACTGTATCCCCTGAGCTCAGGTTATAGATGTGTGTGTGTGTGTGTGTGTGTTTAGGCTGTGCCAGAGAGGAAAAAGAAGTTTCTGGAGGAGGCAATGGAACTCAGTCAGGATCATTTTAAAAAGTACCTGGCCAAACTCAAGTCCATCAACCCACCCTGCGTGCCATTCTTCGGTATGACTGAGTGTGTGTGTGTTGGGGAGTGCTACTGAGTGTACAATCCTCACAGGGACAGTAATGCAAACATATGTGCATGTGTGTGTGCACAGGTATCTACCTGACCAATATACTGAAAACAGAGGAGGGGAATCCAGACTTCCTGAAGTGTCACGGTAAAGAGCTGATCAACTTCAGCAAGAGACGCAAAGTGGCTGAGATCACCGGAGAGATCCAGCAGTACCAGAATCAACCGTACTGTCTGCGGGTTGAACACGATATCAGGGTATGGTTGTGTATTTCCCACACTTCTCACACATACACAAATACTCACACACTTTTCCTTTTGCTATCACTTTCTAAAAAATAAGCTAAACAGTGGTAAAGGGTTGCCTTGTGTGTGTGTGTTACAGAAGTACTTTGAGAACCTGAACCCCATGGGCAGCATGACTGAGAAGGAGTTCACGGACTTTCTGTTTAATAAATCTCTGGAGATTGAGCCACGCTACAGCAAACAGCCTCCAAGATTTGTAAGTGTCAGACTCCTCAACTACCTCTTTGTGTATGTGTATGTGCTTGTTCTCATCATTAGCATAAAAGCAGCAACACTTGGTCCCTGTGCATCATGGGAGCTCAAGTGTTAGCTTGACTCCTGTGATCTCTATAGCAGATTTCTTGTTTTCTTCACAGCACCGCAGTTCTTGCCCTTACCATTTTTCCACAAAACATCACCTAAAAAGGGTGGACATTTGGTTAAAGTTACATAAAGATTGAGCCAGAAACTTTGATTTTGCTGTTTTTATTTTTTTTCATTTATTAGAACTTGGGATGTTTTACTGCTGGCACGTGATGTCCTGTATATTAGATTGATATGAGAGGACGAGATGTTTAAGCTACATACTCTTAGCAGCGTTAACCTAGGCAGTCAGTTTTACTCAGATTTAAAAAGGTGGTGGAATGTAACTGAATGCATTCACATTTATTTCATTTCATTTCATTTTGGCAGACACCCTTATCCAGAGTGACTTACATTTATTCATTCATTCATTTTCTTGGCCGCTTATTCCTTTTCAGGGTCACGGGGGAGCCGGTGCCTAGCCAGCCACATAGGGCGCAAGGCAGGAAC
>JAOTRJ010000038.1:35485777-35497261 GCA_028564905.1 Leptodoras praelongus | reverse complement strand
TAACAGAGTGTCATAATAAAGTAGGTTCTGCTACAACTCCTTCTTGGCCTATGATGTGTTTTCTTATTGAATTATTTAAATGAATTGTAAAGGCTTTGTCTGACATTTTGAATATTTCAGGACGTTGTAAATGATTATATTATTGCTCTACACCAAGTTAAACATTACAGTCCAACATTAAACTCCTTCTACCGTTCTTCATTTCGGCTCTTAGTTTAACAGCTTCTAGAGTTCAGTCTTCAATATTATGCTAAAATAAGATGTACAACATTCCACACATTCTTTAGATTAAACTAAATCAGTTAAACACCAATATTTAACCTTTTCTTCTACAGATCTTTGTGTTTCTTATGATACTTGTACATAAAGTGTAGTGTAATTTCAGAGGCTGAAGAAAGCTCACCTTCCATCCCCCTCACCATCTCCTACAGAGGGACCAGTAAAAGCATCCGGAGCAGCTGCGTCACTCTCTGCTCTGGACGTTACAGCACCTCAGCCCTCAAGACCCTCCAATGTATTGTGAGAATCCATCACTGGAGACTCTGTCCTCTCCTGTCACACCTACACCAAACGCTGCATCTGCAAAGCCTCCAACACTGCAGCCGGCCCTCTCACTAACACACTTTTATCATTTATCATTTTTAAAGTCATTTTTGTTTTTATTTTGTGTAATTATTATTAAAAAGAAGAAAATCAAGAGCTTGGCAGTTATTTAACACATCGCCCCAAAACAAGTGGGATAAAGTAAAGCACCTTCTCCAGATAATACTGCAAGTTTTAGTTACTGCATATACAGTGGCCTCCATAATTACTGGCACCCCTGGTTAAGATATGTTAAAAGCCTTAAAATAAATTCAGTTTTTATTGCAGAAGCATACTCACACTGAAAACTGTAGAAAAATGTAATCTTCAACTCAAGTGAATTGTAAGGGGGAAAAATCCATTAAAACCTAAATACTCAGTGTAAGGAACCTGTGGTCTAGCCCCCTTAGCAGGTCACCACATTGGTCCCCCCTCAAGGATCAGCCTTCCCAGTGACCCATCAGGTGAACCTGTTAGACAGACAGACAACAAACAAAAAGAAACAACAGCAACAACACAATCGGCCTCTGATGAACACCCTCAACCTGACAGGGGTTCTTCTAGCACTACGAGGCCACCCCCAGTGGGAGCCATAGGCTCTCCATTGTCGCTCGCTGGCCTCACCGTGGTGGTCCCAAGCCAGATGGTTAAAAGTAAAAAGATTCAAAAAGTAAGCTAATTGGTTGATTAATTAATTAATTCATTAATTGGTTACTTTATTTTCACATCAGCTCCTAGATCTACCAAGCCGCATAAAACCCATAATCTGGATCAAGACACACAAGCAGGGATTGGACCATTTCCCTAATTATGCAGAAAGAAAAGGATCATGGTTAGCTCATTAGCTGATTTTAAATGTAAATATCTCTATGAGAACCAAAGTAACCCTTAGGGTAGATCATGGGAGCTGAGCTCAAAAAGTGCCCACACAGCAAAGGAAACTCTTTTTACTCACAATTGGGGTGGAAGGCTGGATAGGTGGGTAAGGAGCATGCCCAGACAGGCCGAAGGAGTTTCTCATCCCAGACAGGAAGGGGTATTCCTGTCCTGAAGGGGTATCATGTTCCTTTTATTATTAATTACCTTTTATTATGTTGTCTTTCCACCTCATTTCTGCCTCAAACTTACCTAATTCAAGTAGTTTGAGCATAGGCATAAAATCGTTTCTTAGTTGGTTTCAGTGTTGTTCAAGCAGACATTGTTCTTTTATATAGATCCTCTCCTATGACTTCCTGTATCTATGACCAATTTCAACCATTTTCCATTTACCTTGACTCAGTTCCTTCAGGATCAATAGCATGGATAAACTTGTCTGAATCAGAAGCATCCTGTATTACAGCTCTCACTGGTTTCCCTGACTTTGTCTTTTCTTTTTTCTACCTTATTTCTATCTTTATTTTTTGTCCCTGTTCTTTTATGTTTTCTCTTTCTTTTTCTTCTTAAACCAAATGTGTCCGTAATGTTTTCTTGCAGAAAAGAAATGTTGCTGTCTTGGCTCTGCATTCACCTGAGTGTCCATTCCACATCTGTAACCCTAGGTGTCACTGTTGGCTTGTGTTTGGCTGCTTCTCCTTCCTCCCGCTGTTCCAGCTTTCTTTTTGCGATCTGCATGCACACTTTTCTTAGTGAAATGAACCTGGTTGTCTCTTGTTCTGTGGCCTGCATTCTCTGTGAAAAGTTTGGATTCTGCCTGTGCTGCTTCAAAACCTCTTGCTGTTGACAGTCTAAACTCACTCCATCCTCCTGCAACAATTTGTCACACAGCTATTTCATGACACATTTCTCCACATCTTCTATATACATCTTCTCCACTATAAAATTTCTGTATACATAGAAAAAATGCATAATATACTTAAATAAACTTAATTTCATAAAAGTGAACATTTGTAATAAGAATACATACAATTACATAATTGTTACTAAACATTACATAATTGTTAAGCAAAATTACATAATTGCGAAGCTCTTTTTCAAATTACGAAAAAGTGAGTAATAATTAAATTAAATAACTTAAATACATAATTGTGTAAATTACATTTAAAAGTATATAACTATCATAGAAAACATCAAGGGCACCCTGATCACTGATGTGCATAGGGTGTGATCTGGTCCTATCCCACAGAAGGGCCACTGTAGAATAGATTGCTGAAAAGTTTATACAAAATGTTAATACTGTTTTTTTATATATGTCTGTGCAAGAGTGATGAAAATGTAAAAGTGGCCAGTGTTATTTAGTTTTTGAGAAACTTAAGGGGAAGTGAGTCTTATGTTATAGCCAGAAAATAATCTAATTTCTAAAGAGTTGTTGTATATTGTGAATGGTAGCTTCCTCTTTTTCAGAAGTTGATTTATAATGAATTATATTGAGCTGGGGTAATGCACCTCATAGAGTTCATAATTTTAGGCAAAACTAAAAAAAAAAACGCTTTGAGCCTCCCACAACGCAGGGGGCAATGAACACCTTGGGATATAAATGTTACATTGGATCTACAACTGTACCTAGTTTCACGTGCATTGGTAAATGATATTGTGTGAAATAAAGAAAATTTTGACCATAACTACATAACCACTAGTTCTGATCCAGTTGTCATAATAATTGTCATTTGTTTTTAGGGTTGATCAGTTGAACAGCCTTTGGATCGCAGACTGTTTATAGCATGAAAGAAGGGCTGCTCAGACTAATTGATTCAGTCTATGGTATTTGACCGAACTGCCAGACACTGATACAATTTAATCATGGCTCATAATTTAGATCAATATCACTGTCTAGCCTCCTAATGTATAATGCACCATTTCCTATCAGGCTGTTCAGTTTCGGGCAGCGGGGAAGTGTTTAGCGTCAATGAAGTGAAAAAGCATAATTAAACAATAAAACCTTTACTGAAAGTTCATTAGTGGATGAATGAATAAATATTGTTAGCTTCTATTTTGAGTGATAATTTTAGTAGTAACATGATTTTTTTCACTAGATTGCACTAGTTGCATTTGGTTGATCAATGGGACAGATGTTAGGACTAGATTCATGCTATAGCTTGAATGATGGAAAGTACAGTTGGAGGCAGCCCCTGATCCTGCTCACTTCAGGCAATATAAACAAATGTGGATGCCCCTTGATAGAGCAGGAGATCATGTATGATTCCAGATTATCTGGCCTGGCAGAACCACCTAAAGGCCCACTTGTTTGTCTTCAATATACTGGCAGAGAGTAGCACCCCTTGTGCCTTTAAATTTCATCATGACCTCATCAATACCATGCTTGTAAGTGAATGGGATGAGGAGGTTTGTTAACTATAGGCCAATATCAAAGCACCCCTTTATCTCCAAGATTCTAGTAAAGGTTGTAGCACAGCAGTTATGCACATACCTACTGTCACGGCCAGTGGGGTTCCAGGGTCGCTACTCCCTCATGGGGGTGTAGAGTTCCACCAGGACACCAGGTGTCTCTTTCTCTTGTTTTGGGTTTCAGGCAGAGTTGGAGAGGAAGTGAAGCTGGCTGCTGATTGGTTCACACCAAGGGCCCGGTGTAGGCCAATCCTTTAAATTCCAGGAGCAATCAGTGTTCTTTGGGTGGTGTCTCCTCTTTCTCAACCCTGATGCAGGCTCTCTGTTTAGTGCCTGCCTGATCGTGGGCCAGATACTGGCTAGGGCTTTTGTCTGTTCATGTTATATTGGTTTCTCTTAGTTTGTAGATCTACGACTTTTGTGAAATATTTTATGTTTGGGTAAATAAATTATTCTTTGTTACTCCGCAACTCCTCGTGTTCTCTCCCACCTTTGTCCAGTTTATGAGCCAAACTGTGACAAGTCGGGGCTCGTCGACTTAAAGAATCCGGTTTGTATCTGGTATCGTTTGTTTCCGGGGCTCAGATTTATGAATGAAATACCCTACACGTTGCGTGACGTCAGCGCGCAGGGATTCAGGTTAGGTGCAGTAGTAATGTTGGTGGCTATGTGTGAAATGTTGGCCACCTGTAGCTTGTTGGGGGATGTTACAGAGGGGTAAGTGTTATTTTGTTAAATATAACATTGTTTGATGTGCAGTATTGATGTAATGCTATTTGTTAAAGGAATAGGTCGTCGGTGGATCTGTTAATGTTTTGAATTTAACCCTAACCCTTTGGAGCTCGTCCTGGAGGTTTGTAGTGTGGAGTTATCGATGGACTGAGCGGTTGTCTCGGGAGCACAGCCAGAGCTGCGGGTGAGTCTCGGGGCTTATGGTATTCGGTGTTAGTACCCACCGCCGAGCACCTGAAGAATTAGTGGGAAATTAGTTAGTTTTCTGGTTGGGTATTTAGAGGGGCAAGATACAGCGATCTTTTTATTCTGTACGGACTGTGAGCCTACAGTTTATATTTGTTTTCTTCTTTGTTTTGTTTATCGATCTTTGAATTTGGTCAAGATTAAATGTAACTGTTGATTACGGCGACTAAAAATGTCCAGGATTGTTTGTTCCATCTATCGAGCTATTGCACTCGTGTTCTGGTGAAGAAGTTGTAGAGATTGCTGCACACTATCAAACTGACGTGGATGATGAGCATATGATGGAAAATACGAAGAGAATCTTAACGGAGAGGTTAAATCTGAAGCGGGAGGATGTCCCTGGTGTATGTACAGGAGGAGCTACAGCACCTGAGTTGCTCAGGAGGATTATCATCTGAGGAGCGTAAACAATTGTTCAGTTGAAAGTGGAAATTGGAGAGAATGAAGTAAAGAGACTGCAGCTGGAAGAGCGGATGCGTCGCTTGCCACTGATTGAGTCGGTGGTCATGGGCCTACAAGTTCCTTTAACATCTCAGGTAATTTGAAGTTAGTTCCTCAGTTTTCTGAACGCGATCTAGACACCTTTTTTTCACTGTTTGAGCGTGTTGCTGAATGTAGGGGTTGGTCTGATGCAGAATGCACATTGTTACTCCAATGCACAATGACTGGAAGAGCCCAGGAAGCTTATTCTGCACTCACAGTAGCTGAAAGTAGAGTTTATAGATCTGTTAAAACAGCTGTGTTGAAAGCCTATGAATTAGTCCCTGAAGATTATCATTTAAAATGTAGGACTTGGGGGCGGTCTAGTAAGCAGACTTGTAAGGAGTTTGTTAGAGAGATTACTACTCACTTTAATAGGTGCTGTTCTTCACTTGAAGTTCATACTTATGAGGGGCTGTGTGATCTGGTTTTATTGGAGCAATTGAAAAACTCTGTTCCTAGTCATATAGCCTCCTACATAAATGAGCATAAGGTGTTATGGAAGCTGCCAAGTTGGCAGATAAGTATGTTTTGGTACACCGTGAGTGTGAATACAGAGCCAGAGGTGACTTTAAAGGTGATTCTAGGCAGTCTTCTGCATTTAAACAAAGTAAGAGATTTCAGTCAGTCTTTTTCAGCATGTAAACGGGGGGAGGAGGATACACTGTCTCAATCTGGTAAGCATAATAATCACAGAGCTGTTCAGGGTTCTTATGATTACAATAAAATCTGTAACTACTGTAAGCGCAGAGGGCATTACAAGGCAGAGTGTCCTAATAAGTTTAAAACTAACACTGGGTCATTTGGTCACATAAACACCTGTCACGTCTGTTGGGTTTGTTGTAACACCAGTAATTCACCCACCTAGAGTTGGAGTTTCTGTTGTGGAGCCAGCTTCTCCCTGTGGGTATACCTGTTCTTGTGCACCAGCCTGTGTTTCTTCTGGTGTTTCACCTTGTCAACAGGTGGCAAATGGGGTAAGTCTGGAACTTCCTGATTTTTCAGCTTTTGTGTCTGTTGGCTATGCATCACTGGTGGGAGGTGATGCAAGAGTTCCAGTGAAAATCCTTAGGGAATCAGGTTCATTCGATTCTTTTGTGGTGGGTTCTGTGTTACCATTTTCTGAGCATTCAGACACTGGGGATAGGATACTCATGTGTGGTATGGGATTGTTTTACCTGTGCACAAGTTGATCCATCGCTTGGTGAATGTTTTGGTCAAGTGCTATCAAAGGTGGATGGGGAGAGTGCCCTGAGAGGGTACCTGCTGCAGGACCAGTTGTTGGTGAGAAAATGGGTGCCGCATAGGCACGATTTTTTTGGTGATCCTGTGTTTCAGATTGTGGTTCCTGAAAAATTTCGACAGGAAGTTCTGAAAACGTCTCACGATCAGTCTGGCCATCTTGGGGTCCGGAAAACTTATGAGAACATCCTAAGGTATTTTTTTTGGCCTTGTTTGAAACGGGATGTTGCTGCATATATTAAGACCTGTCATACCTGTCAGACAATAGGGAAACCCAATCAGAGTATTACTCCGGCTCCTCTTTCTCCTGTTCCGGCTATAGGCCAGCCGTTTGAGCACTTGATAATAGATTGCGTTGGCCCATTGCCTAGTGTTAAGTCAGGCAGTAAGAATTTGATGACTGTGATGTGTGTGAATACAAGGTATCCTGTTGCTTATCCTTTGCGAGTCATTAAGACCAAGTATGTGATTAAGGCACTTGCACAATTCATATCCATCTTTTGGTATTCCAAAGGTGATGCAGAGTCACCGTGGCTCAAATTTTTCATCCAGGATGTTTGCACAGGTGCTGCAGCAGCTGCGTATCCAACAGAGTCAATCCTCTGCTTACCATCTGGAGAGTCAAGGGGCGTTAGAATTAAAGTCGTTATTGCATTCAATTGGGAGGTGACTGGGAGGAGGTTTTACCCTGGCTCCTGTTAGCCACAAAGGAGGTGGTGCAGGGGAGCACCAGCTTCAGCCTAAACGAATTGGTGTTTGGGCATACTGTGTGTGGGCTGTTGGCCTTGCTCTGTGATTCTGTGAAGCTCCCAGAACCTCCTCAGAATATCATCGGCTATGTTAATAGTTTCCAGCAATGTTTGTACTTGGCTGGGGAGCAGGCTAGGAAATTGCTGGCCTCCTCTGAAGTCAAGATGAAACAATTATATGATTGAAAATCTGAGGTCTGTCAATTTAATCCTGGTGATCAAGTGCTTACATTGTTTCCTGTTGCTAATTCCCCATTCCAAATAGTTCCAGTCAAATAGGGCCTGAACCAGAAGAGGACTGTTCCCTTAACTCCAACCACATTTTCTAGTCTGTGAAGGAGAATAGTGTGATTGATGGCATCAAAAGCTGCACTAAGGTTGAGTAACACCTTATGTTATTATTCATGAATGTTATTCCTATGTAGGTATGAGTATAACTTTTGTACTACACCCTTTTCTAGGATCTTGGAGATAAACGGGAGTTTTGATTTCGGCCTTTGATAGCGGACTTGATCCGCTGTGGCGACCCCAAGGAATGGGAGCACCCGAAGGGTACCATTCTAATTTTTTTAATTCCTGTTTTCATGGGTTTTATGAGCTGGAAGCCCAAATTATGTAAAAATAAACAAATAAATACTTGAAATCATTTAAATTGTGGGCCCTGAATCTATATTCTATGAAAGTTTAACTTTTTGAATGGAATTATGGAAATTAATCAACTTTTTCATGATATTGACATTTTTTGGAATGGGTCTCTATATAGAGAGCTCACTAGGTTTTGAGACACACTGCCAATAAAATGACATGGTAGTCCATATTAATATAATGTAAAATATGTATACTTTATGAATGTTGATTTAAACATTCATGATCGTTATGAAGTGTTTATGTAGTTTACATAGAATAGTTATGTAGAATGTGTTATGTATACAAACTTTAAAGAAAGTGTTACCAGATTCAGGCCTCATTGTAGCACCAGGACAGTTTAAATGTGTAATGATCCCACACCAGTCAGAGTCAAGTGCAGATATATAAATATTCATTTGTTATGCAGGCACAACCATGTATGCAGTTCATTATTGTCCAAAAACAAAACCAAAAGCAAGCGCAAAGTGTGGGCAAAATGAGACGGGAGACAAAGAGACAAAAACCAAAACTAAGGTATCCAAAAGTTCAGAGGAAGTCCAAAATCTGTGACAGGATTAGGGCTGGTATACACCACACTCAAGCATAGACAAACTAGGGGGAAAACTTGAAGCAAACGTGAAGAAAACTTACCTTGACTTGGGGCCACCAGTACTTGGCCCAAATGAGCTCGGCGTGTCCTGTGCCAGGTGTGACGTAGGCCCAGGTGGTAAGCAGACTTTGCAGGGCCAATGGGACAAAAAGTCTGCCTGAGGGACACTGTATGTTCCTTCTGGTTAATTGGTGATCACAAATTTTTTGATCAAGCTCCCATACTATGGTCTGCAAAAACTTGGACTCTGGGACAATGGGCTCTGTCTCAGTGATTTTGGAGTTGGGCTCATGGATATGGGAGAGGGCACTTCATGCTTTTGGTACCTATAGGTTAGATTATTGTAATGCCTTGCTGTCTGGATGTTCCCGTAGGTGCATAGACAAGGTCTAGTAGTTCTGAATGCAGCAGTTAGAGTCCTTACTAGAACCAGACGATATGACCACATCACCCCCATCTTATCCACACTGCATTGGCTCCCAGTCCAAATTTTTTATTGGTTACAAAATAATACTATTAACCTATAAAGCACTGAATGGTCTCGCACTGTAATACCTGAACAAATTTTAGTCTGTTATAATCCACCATGCTTACTTGGAATTACTTAAAATTATGAGGTGTAAAATAAGGCTCACTGTTGGTACCTCGAATAATGAATGCTTCACCATTCATTCACCAGAGAGAATAATGAATGCTTCAGGCAGAGCTTTCTTTTACAAAGCCCCACAGTTATAGAACAGCCTACATACAGTGTGCATGCATCAGTGTTTTTACCAAACACATTCTTCATAAGTGTTTTTGCTGCAAATTATCCGATATAATAGTCCCATGTTAAGCCTTTGGACAAGTGTTTATGAGAAACTGCTTACTGGAAAACCCTGATCAGCATCTGCCCAGTTCATCCAGACTTCCACCAGTCCTCAGACCATGCCCACTTTCCCACAGTCCCTCCTAATTTCCGTTCTCTCTCCTCACTGGGTGTGGCTGTCCCTACTTCCGGTTCCGTTTCTTATTTCTAGGACTCCATTCCTAAACTGACTTTGCGTAGTATTGGTTTGCCCAACCTACCTATCTGAGCGTTTTTCCTGTCTATCTAGTTAGCGATTGTTTCCGTCCGCTTCTTCCCTTCCCTGTGAGTGTTTCCCTGAGTGCCTGGTGAGTGTGTGTTTCTTTGTGTCTGAGCGCTTGGTGCGTGCGTGTGATCCCCGCATGCTCGTGTGTGCGAGTGAGCCTCCCCTGCTCGTTTTTTGTCTTGTGCTCCTTTTGTTCTTTTCTTAGCTTAGGTCTTTTCATTTCTAGTTTAGGAGCTTCCCTATTTTATTTTGCAGTGCGTCGAGTTGGCCGTCTGTTTGCATTGGTTGCAGCGCCTGTGCATCAGCATTCATGTTCCCCTGTCTCTAGTGTATATAGCCTACTATCCTCACACTATTCTTTGTCTAGACACCCTTTCATTACTAACCATCGGTGTCCCGGACCCCTCTCTCTCTCCTTCTCTTTCGCTGCCTCTCACTCTCTCGCTCTCTCATCACCCTCACTCACCCGGGCCCGCTTAGTCAGTTTCACTTCCTCTCACTTCCCCACTGTTCTGCCTCCGGAGCCCTTCCGCTTCGGCTTCTTGTCTTCCTTCCCCGTCCGATCCCCTCCTTGCATCCGGATGGCTGTCTCTATTCTTTCTCCTTTCTCTTTTCCCTACGCTCGTCCCAGTATTTGTTATTTTTTGGCTGGTCTCTCCCCTGTGTCTTTTCTCCTGGCAGATTCCTTGCGGCGCCCGCTTCCCCTGTTGCCGTCCTGCCTCCCGTCTCACCTCCTGGGACCTCAAAGTACAACTCTTTCTCTCATCCTCCTCATTCCATGCCACTGTCCTGTTTATCTCATTTCATTCAATAAAAGTGGACTTTTGTTCTGCATCAGCGTCTCCTCTAATCATCAGTTCATAACACTGTGCTGTTGGCAGCATCATTTAAACACAATATTAAGAAACAGCTTGGAAACAATACTGAATGAGACTTCACAGAGAGATGAAACAAACAGACTGTTTAAAAGGTGTATGTCCCAGGCATGTGTAATCAGAAGCTGAGTAAACTTGAGCATGGCAGATGGTAAATTGAGTTCTCAGCAGACATGTTTGTAGGTAGTGATGGATTTTAGGAAATGGATTCTGGTGCTGAATTTGGCATACACCTGACATAAAAAAGATAAAAATATTATGTTATGTAGAATACAGCATATGCACTGTATATGAAGCAAAATGAACAAGCTGATTATCCTTCACATGGAGCTGTAGTATTCACACCGACACCTCTGAGCCTCTGTGTATCCATATATTATACAAAATAAGAAGCTGGAGGCAGTGTAAGACTCACAGAGCATTTGTGTCAGTCAGCTTTGAGTGACATGACTGAGATTATCAGACAACTGCAGTTGGCTGACACAACTGGAGAGCTCCATTTTTATTCATAACCAATTTGAAATACTTAATAAATAAGGTAGATTGATTGTTTCTGCTTCATTTCTGCTCAGTTGTCAGGATTAGATGCGAAGGCAGGTGTAAGTGCAGGAGTGGAGTTTAATTAAACACACAAACATAAAGACACTACAAAGTTCTTGTCCATGGGTTATGGATCTAGGCAGGGCAAAACACAGAAAAGACAGAGGCCTACAGAGACAATATGAGAGAAGGAGTGTTGTGAAATGCCATGGCTTTATACTGGTGCTCATGAGACGCAATAAAGAATTGGAGAATTGGATGAACAAAATCAGTGACGTGTATGTTGGTCATGTGCATCAAAATAGCCTATTGGCATGATTTGAAATGTTTTATTTTATTTCAGCAATAAGTTAACATATAAATAATATTAGTCAGTCAGTCATTTTCTGTACCGCTTATTCCCAGTTACGGGGTCACGGGGGAGCCGGTGCCCAGCCAGCAACTCT
>JAOTRJ010000038.1:34831232-34841427 GCA_028564905.1 Leptodoras praelongus | reverse complement strand
GAGAGAGAGAGAGAGACAGGGAGAGGGAGAGAGAGAGAGAGAGGGAGAGGGAGAGAGACAGGGAGAGGGAGAGAGAGAGGGAGAGGGAGAGGGAGAGAGAGAGAGAGAGAGAGAGAGAGAGAGAGAGAGACAGAGAGAGAGACAGAGAGAGGGAGAGACAGGGAGAGAGAGAGAGAGAGGGAGAGACAGGGAGAGGGAGAGAGAGAGAGAGAGAGAGAGAGTCTGAAAGCCTTTACTGGGCTGGGCAGGTTGACGAGGCCTTGTCCTCCCTCCTGACAGGGCGGATACAGAACAGAGGCTCTGGTCCGGTGCTGCCCACTCCAGAAGAAGGGGACTGGTCTGCTCTGTACCTCTCTCATAAGGGAGTCTGGTGGTTCCAGCGTGATGAGCTTCTGCCGCAGCATGGAGGCGATCAGGTTGTTGGTGATGAGGACTCTTCCACTTCCGTCACACCTTCCCAGTTTTCTCCATGAAGTCCACCTTTCCCAGAAAGACTCCCAGATACTTGAGTCCTTTTTGACCCCACTGCAGGTTCTCTGGTAGGACTGGTGGCTGGTGGTTCTCCCATAGACCTACCAGAGCCGATTCAGATTTGTCCCAGTTGACTTTAGCTGAGGATGCTACTGGGTAGATGTTGAGGCTCTAAGGCAGAGCTCAGACGTCGTCCTGTCTTGTGATGAATACCCTGACGTCTTCGGCATATGCAGATAGGACTGGGGTGTTCCGAAGGCTACACATGCCCAGTCCCTCAGTCACTCCGTGTAACAGGGGTTCGATGGCCAGACTGTAGAGCCTTCAGAGTGAGCAGCCCTGCCATATCCCCCACTGCAGCTCCACGAAGACGACTGAGTCCTCCCCTGACCTTCAGGAAAACTGTGGCACCAGAATATAAAAGTTTTGTCCAAGATAGAAACTGTTCAGAAAACCAAAAGCTTCCAGACTTTTACAAAGGTGCATATAATCAGTTCTGTCAAAAGCTTTTTCCTGATCTATAACTAAAAAGATCTTGTCCATGATACATTGTCCAGGTACACAGTGTGTCTGATCAGAGTGAATGAAAACCTCAGTGTTAGCGTATTGGGCTGCTCTGTTTGTTTGTGAAGATAAAAACCAAGAGTTTCATGTTCTCTTCATGTGATTACTCTAAATCAGATACACTGGCTTGTTAGATAGCTTTAGTTTGTTCTACATCTTTCTGACAGAACATCTTTCTGTGTTTTTTTCCCCAATTCCCACCATCTGGTCAAACAGATTTTTTTAGCTTCCAATTCTCCCAGAAGTATTTGAAGTTATTACCCAATTGTTCATCTTGTAAGAGTTTAGTGTCGAAGCACCATAAGGTTTGATCCAGTTTGATAAGACGATGTCTAGTGTGACCAGATGGTGGTCAGATAAAACACTTGAGTGGATGGAGGAGTTTAAAAAGCAGTTCCTGTCTGATGTATTAATATAAAACTGATCTGGTCTAGCAGCACTGATTCTGTTATCTGTTCTTTTAATCCATGTCAACTGTTTTATGGTTCCCTCCATGGATCTACAAGATCCTGAGTTTTAACTAATGTGTTGAAAAATGTGTCTTCAGTTTATTGAAGCTTTGGATCTGCTGTGTCCCTGAATTGGGTGCATAGATATTAATAAAAAGAAAATGTGTACCTCTGGTTTCAGTACTAATCATTAAGTTTCGACCCTGTTCAATTTCAAGAAAACACAGTTTATCTCTCCAGAACAATTCCCATTCCGTTACATTTTTGTCGTTGCTACCAGGTTCTTTCACTTTATTTCTCAGTGCAGCACCAAAAGGGTCAACAGTGAGAAAATATAAAGTGAAAAGAGAGAGAGAGAGAGACTTTTGTCTTTTGACACTTCTTTATTAGAATATCATGTTTTCAATAAATAAAAGGGAAACAAAGGGCAAAAATCAAAACCAAGGAGTGTAAACGCTCAGAAGTAGTTCAAAAAGCACGGGAACAGGGCAGGAAAATGCCACGCTCTGCGTAGACAAACTGGGGAAACAAAGAACAAGACTAAGGGGCAAATAGGAACCGGTGAACAAAGTGCGCTATAATACAAAGTGAAACAAACGTGAAAAATCTTAACTTGAATAAATCGCTAGAAGGAAGCAAAGCATAGAACAGAGCATTCACGCTGTGTTCTGCACTGGGGAGGGCTGGAGCAGTCCTTTTATCTCCCCAGCGCACGCTAAACTAACATCTCAAAATGGCCACCAGCAGGCGCACTCAATTAGCCTGGCTCTGTGGGAGTTGTAGTCTCAGTTTGTAGTCTCCCCACAGGGCACTTCTGGCACCCTCTGGTGGCCGTGGACATAACAATGTAGAACATTCAAAAAAGGAGTGTAGCCTAAAACAATGCATAAAAGCTTGAAAAACTGTTTCCCTTTGGGAAACAAAAGCTGGTGTTATGCTGACGTCTGGGAAAGGCTCATCATCTGCAGGAGTCACCACCCCTGTATCTTGGTCCTTTATCTGCTGTCATTCCTCTGCTGTAAGCATTGATCTCCACCAACTCAGGAGCAGTGCCACCATCCGCCATCCGCCCGGATCTTAGTCGCACCCGACTCAGCTCAGGTTCTTCACTCAGGTCCTGCAAACAAAGAGTGGTTTCTCCTGATGAGACCAGCCTTCTGGTCAGTGTAGGGGTTGTTGCATTGTTACATGCAGACATTACTTTACATTACATTACATTTACGGCAGATGCCTTATCCAGAGCAACTTACATTTTATCTTATTTACACAACTGAGCAGTTGAGGGTGAAGGGCCTTGCTCAGGGGCCCAGCAGTGAGGATGCTGGGTGATGGTGGGATTTGAACTCACAACCTTTGGGTCAGTGGTCCAACTTCTTACCCACTGAGCTACACTGCCCCTAAGATGTGCCTCATGGACTAGAGTTTCACCCAGAGGCCAGTGTAAAGTTGTGTTTCCATGTTTGTTAAAAAAAGCCTCAAATATTAAAAAGTCCAAGGTAAAAGCCAGGTAGCCCTGTAGTGTCCAGTCTTTTTGTGTTCATAAAAAACAGGGATCTGTCAAGCCCTAGTCCTCCTGCTGTGTGTAAGGTGTTGAAGCCCATTGCTCTCCACACCAGATCTCTGGGGCCAGTGAGGAGTCTCTGAATAAACTGAAGATGAAATGCAGCTGTCCTGTTGGCCGGGTACATGAGTCCTTGTCCTCCCTCATCCTTTGGCAGATGAAGGGTGCTCTGTGGTATCCAGTGTAGACGGTTCTAGAAAACGTCCACTAGCAGTGCCTGGAGACTGGCAGGTAGTTTGGTTTTTTTGGGGGGGGGGTTCGGGGGGTCGGAGATGGGGGTTCACACATGCTCATTTATGCCACAGGGAGGATACTGCTAAGTTGTTGATGACATGTAGTGGGATTTGTGAAAATGGATCTTAGATAACAGTGTTATTCTAGCTTATAAGAAAGGGGCGCCACCTGGATTTATTCTTTTTTAGTCTTGTCCTGATGTTGAGAGATCATCAGATCTCAGAATGTATATAATAATAACACCCACAAGAATCGAGGAATGAGAATTAACTTGAAATTTATTAAAGTCTTCAGGATAGCAATATGATAACTAAAATGAATACATATGACTAAAAAAGATTAATGACTAGCTTCCAGACTGGGTATGAGGTGTAAGAATAATAAGAAAAGGTGACATTTATGGGGAAAACAATGGATTTTAAATTGGGATGTATAGCGAGTCTAAATTGCAAAAAGGAAAAAGGAGACTAAAAGGGGCAAAATGGAGTAAAAAGGGGGGTTTAAATTGTAAGACCAGCAGGTTGCTGAACTACATCCACAGCCACAGCTTTTAGTGAAGAGCCCACTTGCCTGTTTGAAGACTTGGTTGCAGTCTGACAAAGTGCATGGAGGATCAGTTCCGCCAGAGATCTTTCTCCTGTGTTCAACACATGACCAAGAACTTCTGGGAAAGCAAGGAGTTTGTGATTATTGATCTCAGACACCCTCCAAGCTGTGATTTCACTTCTAGATGTTCCCTGTTCAGGAAACAAGGTATTATAAAAAAGTGGTTCTCCCAGCCCAAAATGTTCTTTATGGTTTACTCTGATCTGTCCCCAGTCTTTAAGGACAGACCCATAAAACGTTTTTGTAACATTGACAAGCATTAGAAACATGTGCTGGGGCAGTATAGAAGTCGTCTGGCAGTTCGTAGTCTCTTGGCCTTCACCTTAGATGTAAGGTGGATGAGACTCTGCCCACCTTCAAACACTGTTAAGCCCAGCGTTCTGGTTTGCAGCCATGATGGCCACTCCAGACTCAAGTCCAAAAACTGCCTCTGTAGCTGCTGTAGAAGTTCTAGAGGTGGATCCAGTACTGTTAGACGGTGCCAGAAAATTGATGCAGCCAAGTTGTTTACTACCAGCACCCTGTTTCTGTAAGACAGCTGTGAATCCATTTCGTTTTGTAATTTTTTTTTAGAACTTTTCTTTGTAGTCCAGCCCAGTATTCGTGCACCCTGCTATCTGTGCTGAAGAGGATTCTAAGCACTCTGAATCCTTTTCTGCTCCAACAGCACTCTTGTGGAATGTGAGGTGGGCTCTAGGAGTGCGGTGTCAGTTTTATTCCAGTTTACTTTTGCTGATGACACTTTCTGGAACACTTCAAGACACGAGCAAAGATTTTTTATGACGTCTTCAGATCGTATTATAACTGTACCGTCGTCGGCGTATGCAGTAAGCTTCACTGTGGGTGTATCTTCAGGATCTGAACTCAGAACTAAAAAGCCTTGAAGATATTCTCTCAGAGGTTGCAGCAGGGGCTCGTTAGAGATGGCGTACAGAAGAGCAGGCAGACTGCAGCCTTGTTGAATGCTTCTGTGCACTGGGGAGGTTCGAGTTATTTCCCTGTTGATTTTCAGCATGATGTACACATCAGTATAGAGCAGCTTCATCCATGAAAGGAAATGTTCCCCCACTGCAAAGGCTTTCAGGGTGTTAAAGAGGTAGGTGTGATCCATGCTGTCAAAAGCTTTTCCTGGTCAAGTGAAACTAGTCCGATGTTCAGTTTGTAGTGTCTAGTGAGTAGCTTACCAGAAAAAGATTGTCAAAAATAGAGCGCTCTGGGATGTAGTATATCTGATCTGTATTAATTATGTTGGATATCATCTGTTTGAGGCAAAAGATCTTGTAATCTGTGTTGAAAACGGAGACCGGAAGCCAGTTCTTCAAAGATCCTTTTTTGGGGGAGTGGCTGAGTGGCAAGCATTTTAGTTACATACTATTTAATAAGAAAGCCTTTTCCTGGTCTAGAAAAATGAGACCAGTCACCAAGCCCAATTGTCTGGAGATGCCCCAAACATCCTGATTTAAATAGATAATGTCAGAAACTGACCTGCCAGGCACACAGTATGGTCTAAGTGACCCACCTGCTCCACCACCTTCCCCAGTCTCGAGGCTAATGTTTTCAAGAGCAGCTTATAGTTGGTCAGATCCCTTCTTGGTCAGATCCATTCTCCCTCCAGAGAACATCCAGTATGTCCTGCCCCAGCTCTGGCCAGAAAGCCTTGTAGAATTCCACCGGAAGGCCATCAATGCCGGGAGCCCGGCCATTCTCCATGCCCTCAAGATCCTCATGCAGCTCCTGTAGAGAAAGCTTGTTGTTCAGACTGTTGGCTTAGCTTCCTGAAGAACTTCTCTTCCAGCACTTGTTCTGGTGACCACTGGCTCTGGTACATCTTTGAAAAGACGCTGACTGTCTGCTTGTGAATTTCAGTAGGCTCTGACAGGAAAGCCCCTGATTCTGTTTGCACAGCATGTATAAGCATTTCTACGCTCGAGACCGAAGAAGAACTTCCATTTCATTGACATTCTGAAAGCGCCCCCTGTGCTGCGATTTAATGTGCTCTTGATTTCCTGTGGTCTCTGATAAACACTGGAACTCCACTATCTCAATCTCCAGAGCTTTAAGAGATCTGGTTATGTCCCTGGTGACATTGAGAGTATACTGCTGACAAAAGATTTAATATGAAGTGAAGTAAAATATTTTTTCTGTCTTTTAAAAACATCCCAAAAGAAAATAAAAGACTCTCTAAAATTAACATCATCTAAAAGCGCTGTGTTAAAATGCCAATATGAACTCTGGGACTTCACATTGCTCTTAGTGACTCTGCACTGGACCATAGAGTGATCAGAAAAACTATCTGGACAATTTTACATTTACATTTATGGTATTTAGCAAACACCCTTATCCAGAGTGACTTACATTTATCTCATTTATACAACTGAGCAGTTGAGGGTTAAGAGACTTGCTCAAGGGCCCAGCAGTGGCAGCTTGGTCATGCTGGGGCTTGAACCCACAACCCTCTATTCAGTAACCTAACACCTTAACCACTGAGCCCTACAATTTAAACAGTGTGATCCCATGTGTATTGTCTCTGCCTGCCATGAAAGTTTCTCCACACTTCAGTTAGGTCATGGGCTTCCAGTATTTCACACAGGCGCTTTCGGGAAGCAGCATGTGGTTCCACATGGTTCCGATCCATGCTGTCCACTGTACAGTTAAAATCCCCACCCAATATTAAGAAATCAGTGGAGCTACAGCCTCCAACCACAGTACTCAACGTGTCTACAAAGACCATTCTGTCTGCTGCTTCAGTCGGAGCTCAAACACAAATAAAAACACATGATCCTCAAAACAAGCCTTACTCTAAAAAGTCTCCCCTTTAAAATTTCCTCCACTGTGTATGAGTGAGGGATGAAGCTCCGTGAGAAAAGAAGAGCAACCCCGCTGCTAATAGATGTGCCATGGCTTAAAATGGCAAGTCCTCCCCATTCCTTAGTCCAGTCAGAGGCATTTCTAGCATCACTGTGAGTCTTGTAAGAGAATAACATCCAGTGTTTCTGTTCTGCTAAAACGTAAAACATCGCTCTTTTCTCCTTATTTCTTGCACCATTTATGTTTAGGGTTACAACTTTAAAATCACTTATTAGGATAAAAGAAAGACACAGAACACTGAAGATAATGGCCAGTCCAAACTTTCAGACTGCTTGTTAAGATTGTTCAGTATTTTCCTCTCCTGAGGATTAAAAGACTTCACTGACAGTTTAACGTTGTAAATAATTAGGAAATGTCAGGAAAATACTCTGCGATCTTCGAGTTCTCTTCCTGTGAGCCTGTAGACCAGCCTGTAGACCAGCCTGAATTAGAGCTGTAGCCGTCACTTTCACCCTCCCCATCCTGCACGAACCCTCACCTCTTTTCTGGACTGTTTTATCCCTTCATCTTCAGCACTCATCTTCCTTTTAGGTGTCTTTTTAAACACAGAGCGTTCATCCATTTCAGCCTCGACTTCAGCCTTGTACTGCTACCTGGGCTGGAGTCAACTCTCTATAACTTCTCCCAGCTACACCACACACACACACACACACACACACACACACTCAAATTCACTCACTCACTTCCTCACACACAAAAACAAACCTCAGAATCAATCTGAAAAAACACACAAGTAGAAAAATGCTTGGCAAGATGCCAACTTCTCACACGCTCACCACGCTTCTCTCACTCTACCACTCACAGAGAGAGAGAGAAAGAGAGAGAGTAAGAGAGAGATGGAGAGACAGAGAGAGTAAGAGAGAGATGGAGAGGGAGAGACAGAGAGAATAAGAGAGAGATGGAGAGGGAGAGACGGACAGAGGGAGAGAGTGAGAGAGAGAGAGAGACAGAGGAAGAGAGAGAGAGAGAGTGAGTGAGAGAGAGAGACAGACAGAGAGAGAGAGAGAGAGAGACAGAGGAAGGGAGAGAGAGAGAGAGAGAGAGAGAGAGAGAGAGCTCTGTGCTGAAGTCCTCTCTATCAAAGTGACATTTCAATTTGAAAAATTCATGATGCCGGTGTCACACGGCTCGACTCGGCTGCATACAGATTAGACGTGGAGGATGGATGGATGGAGTCCTCACTCACACACTCAGGTTCTCTCCTCCCCGGGTTCTCTCTCCATCTCTGTCGTTCATCTCCTCCATAACTCGTATGATCAATAATGCATCCTCTGTTGCTGCTGCACCGTCTCCTTCCCCCTCACTTAATCAATAAAACATGCAGTACCTGTGCTTCCAACCCATGTTAGAAGAGAAGGCAGTTACCTAAAACCCTCTTCAACAAACAGCTGAGTGAAGAAACCTCACACGGCCATCAGGAAACACCAGACACCAGAACGCTCTCAAAACTCCAGGATTATGAATCCATAGCATTCATTAATATCTCCAACATCTCTAATATGTTTAATGCACTGGATACCAGCAATGGTTCCCTAAATCACTCCTGGCTTTGGGAGCATTTCCGTATTAGGGGTCATTGTGTTGTCATTTTCAGCTTTCTGTGACCTTTAAGTGGCTTTTTATGGAGTCTTGTGGGCGTGGCTAAATGTAAAATGTCTTCAATATGATTGGTCATTACAGTGAGTACGAGGAAAACCAGCCAAACTTTGGGAAACTTGAATTCTCTGGGTTTTTTTTAATTCATGGTTATAAAATTCAGCTTAGAGACAGATGAAAGACCCCATACTGTAACAAGTGTACATCAACATCTGTATACACATCAGCATCTGTATACACCAACATCTGTATACACATCAGCATCTGTATACACATGAGCATCTGTATACACCATCTGTATACACCAACATCTGTATACACATCGTTATTTGTATACACATCAACATTTGTATACACATCAGCCTCTGTATACACATCAGCCTCTGTATACACATCGTTATTTGTATACACATCAGCATCTGTATACACATCAGCATCTGTATACACATCGTCATTTGTATACACATCAGCATCTGTATACACATCAGTATTTGTATACACATCAACATCTGTATACACATCAGCATCTGTATACACATCGTTATTTGTATACACATCAGCATCTGTATACACATCGTTATTTGTATACACATCAGCATCTGTATACACATCAGCATCTGTATACACATCAGCATCTGTGCACTAACTGTCACTGCTGTAACATTCACTGTGTAGCTGTTAAACAGCAGGATTTCTGTTTCTGAGCGCCGAATCCATGAAACGACGCAGAGCCTCTTTTGGAAATGTCGCAATTGTTCAAATTGCCAATTACGTGACTGATACCCAGGAGCGCTCAGAGCTGCACAGTCAGTTGTCATGACACTCCACGTAGAAAACGTGTCATAACACAAACATGTTAACAAAAACCTGCTACTTTTCACACGTCTTTAAGACAGCTGACGTCTGTTACAGGAAGCCTTTAGAAACGCTTAGATGTTTGTTTATGAAGTGAAATCATTTCACTACTTTTGCTCCTTTTTTTTTTATTTTACCGTTTTAGCACATTTTAACAACACAGAGAAAGTCTCTCTGCTCTGATCATCATCCTCTAATGTTTACAAATGTGTAATGAGAATAAAAGGCAAATAAAATGACAAGAAATTCTCAGTTACCCAAAAAAAAAAACTAGATTTGAATGACATCAGTTAGCTGTTACTTAACACAGAAAATAATCAGACACAAACCTGACAAACTGACACACAGGAAGAACAGGTCTCACTCAATTTAACTGAGGCTGAAAAGCAATGTTGCTGTGAAAAAGTCGTGACCCCCTTCCCAGTTTCTTCTATTTTTGATAATTTGTCTCGGAACATCACAATACCTCCACAATACCTCCACCATGTGTAACTGTAGGTCTGGTGTTCTTATGCTGGAATGCAGTGTCAGCTTTACACCAGATGGAACAGGAGCCAATCTTCCAAAAAGTTCCATCTTTGACTCATCAGCACACAGAATATTATCCCAAAAGTCTTGTTGGACATCCAGATGTTTCTGGCAGATGTGAGATGAGGCTTTGTGAGATGAGGCTTTGTGATCGTTTTGAGCCTTGCAGTGCTCCAATGGAGCCGTCTCTGCCCCGTGTCTTTCTCAGTGTGGAATCGTGTACACTGACTGGAACTGAGACAAGTGAGGCTGCAGGTGTTTAGATGTTCCTCTGGGTTCTTATGTGACCTCCTGGATGAGTTATTGATGCGGAATTAGTGGATAACGGCTCTCTCTGTGGTTCTATGCAGTGGCTTTGTAACACTTTCCAGACTGGTAGATTTCAGTGACTTTGTTCCACATCAGTGTTGGAATCTCTTTAGTGCTGCTGTGTGAGAGCTTCTGTCCTGCTCCACACTGCAGA
>JAOTRJ010000038.1:34614639-34626099 GCA_028564905.1 Leptodoras praelongus | reverse complement strand
TGTGTTTGATTATTGTGTTTGATTACTGTATGTGTGTGTTTGATCACTCCGTGTTTGATTACTGTATGTGTGTGTTTGATTACAGTGTGTTTGATTACTCCGTGTTTGATTATTGTGTTTGACCGCTCTATGCTCGGTTGCTCAGGTCTGAACTCTGTGACATAAACTCCAAAACATTAGTCTCGCGCAGCTGAGAGTCGGTGAGATCAGCGCAGAGGGAAGGAGCTCCGAGATGAAGCGCGGCTCGCTCCCCGGTTAGAGTCGGGGCTCCCAGCCCGGACAGCGCACTGACACGCGGCTCCGCCTCACCATGCCCGGGCCCGTGTGCGGTTCCTCCGCGCGCTGATGTGTGTGAGCTTCGTGTGTTTGTGGAGTTTGTCATGCGGAAGACGGAGAGCTCTTATTATCGGGCGCGAGCTCTTCTCCAGTTGTGCAGGACAAGATGGCAGCAGTGCACACAGATGTACACGATATGAGTTATAACATGAGTGTATAAAATGTCCGGAGAAACATTGGAGCTAACCAACTGTTACTCTACGTGAAGGTAAGACCTTTGTCTTCCGGCTTCGTCGGTTTGTACTGTTATTACCTGAACTCAAAGCCAAACAAGAGCTCATTATTTAGCTGCTTAGCATGTTGTTGGCGAGTTTATTTTCATTCCATACCTGTATTATAACAAACCCCGCCTACTGTACTATTATTAGCTAGTAAGATCCAGTTTCCTGTTCGAGGATTGGCTGGAGACACTTTTTGATTGACAGATCGCTTGTGTTGTACCGGATTAGCCAATCATAGTGAAGGGGGCGGGGTCTGCCGGGAAACGGATTGGAAAAGAACAAACAGTCGACATCAAACAGCGCGGTGTTTGTTGCTAACTAGCTGTCGAGAATTGTATGTTTTCGATTGTCTGCGAACCATTTAAAATGTCCATTTCGATATTTCCATAAATATATGACTATGTCATAAGTTTAAATGTTAAAAAAATACGTTAGAATGATTAATCACGGAGCTAAATTGGCTAAAAATCGATAGCTAGCTTAGCTTCTAACTTCGCACCTCGAATAAAGTTCCCAACTAAACACTCAAATGTAGTTTAAATGATCCAGATCTTTGGATTCGGATATATTAATCCTGGGTTATTAAAATAACAAAAATACTTCATATATTAAATAAGACGTTATATCGGTACAGTTTATGAATACGGCTGTTGTGTTAAAGGAGTCGCTTAAATTACGGTTTTCTGCGCTGTGAACTTGTTATAACCTGTAATAAGACACGTATAACGTGTTAGTGGTTAAATGACGGCCTTATAAGCTGCTCTGATGAAGTTAAAGAATAAATAAATCACATCATCAGGATATAAGACGCTATTTATAACTAACGGTGGTTACATCTCCAATAGCGTGATATTTGATATAAGGGACACTAGATAGTGCGTACGATCCGTTACTATGTACTGAATGTAGGGCGCCTATGTAGGGAGCGTGTGTTTATTGAGTGTCAACGCGCTGTGCAAGTAATATACAGAGCTCACTATAGACTGTAACACGCCTGGTTGCCAGGTGGTGCTTTTTTAAATTAAAATAAATAAATTGTTAAAATAGAAAAAATAATGAATTGTGTACTTTTGAGCGGTCACTTATTTATTAATTAAAAAATTAATTAATTTATTTAATATTGTACGACGCAAACACAACATTTTTAATATACAGAATTAACTTGCTTTGAATGTCCTGCTATTTATTTATTTATTTTATTTTATTTTTGTTTGTGCGGCACACATGGGTTATTTTTTTTAAATGAAGATTTCTTGTTCTGTTTGTTTTAAGCTTTATATTATTTTATAATATTATATACAACTTGTGGGACTTTGATATAAAACTGTAAATGTGTAAAAAAAAAATTTTTTTAACATTTAATAAAGTAAGAGTTTAAAAGAGCTTCTATAAAACATCATTAAAATATTTCAAATAATTCTAAATTCACATTAAATGATATTGGAATATTAAAAAAAAAAAGATTTTATTTATGATATATTCCTTGTTTGTAGAAGAATTATCCTTGATTTGATAACAATGTGAGAAACGTCCATGCATGTAACAGCACAGTCATTTTTTCAGTCTTAAAGATGTCGCTGTTTGGGGAAAAAGACATTTAATATTAATTAATAAAATATATTTTGATCGAATTAAATTATCTTTTGAAATGAGGATTTCTTTATATGATAATCTGGCAACCCAGTTAGACAGTATAATAAAATTGTTTAACTTGTTGACTTTTTGCTGACAGGAAGGTTGTTGTTAACACACACACACACACACACACTTTTGTGAAGAATGAGTTCACTGACTGACAGGAAGTGCAGCCCGAGTCATGCGATAAACTTTTTTTTTTAAAGCAGAACCAAATCCCCCAGACACGCAGAACTCTCTCACCTCGTTAATGCTCTTTTTAATTAACTAATAATTAATCCCAGGAGATCAGCGGTCAGAGATGCAGCATCAAAATCAGAGAGAGAGAGAGAGTATTACAGGAATGTTCAGGTGTTCCTAATAAAGTGATCACTGAGTTTTTTTTTTTTTTTTTTTTCTAGCAGAAATATTTATTTATTTTTTACCATTTGACTACGACTGTAACTGTTACACTCCTACTTCCTGTTTATGAACTTGACCTTGTTTGGCTCGCTCTCTGAGATCTGTTTGTCCTGCTTTTGTGTAAATTGTTGATGCATATTTTTAGATTTGATTTTTAAAAATATCTTTATATTAATATAATAATATTGTTGTTTTAAGAAAAATTAAAATATTTTATTTTGATATTTGTATACATATTGTATACATATCTTATAATATTTTTAATATTTATTTGCTTAATTTATTATACAAAATTTGCATTTGTTTAAAATAATATAGTTAAGTTTTTATGTGACCTTTTTTAACATTTAGTACAAGTTAGTTTACTAAACTGTTTAAATTGTATAAAAATAATAAAAAAAAGATCTCACCAAAGCAAATAAAGGCTGTGTTTATATATATATTTAAAAAATATATTTTTAAATTGTTTCTTATATTTTTTTATATTTATAATTTTAATATTTATTTTTAACCATAATTATTATTATATTATTTATTATTATTACATTTTATTATTTTTGCTCAGTTCAGTTGTTGAATTTATATATTTTTTTATTCGTTAATAAAAAAAAATAAAAATAATATATTTTGTTTATTTTTAAATAATGATAGACATACAATAAGTTAATACTTAACAGTAAATATTAATATTATTTAAAAAATGTGTCAACTTTTTTTTCCTTAATATTCTTACTATTAATACTGATTGATATAAATGTTCACTTTTATACGTTCAGTCATCTGGAAGTCTGATATTCAGCACGTCGTCTAAAACACATCCGGAATGTTCTCTAAAGAAGAGTTAAAGCGCGAGTCTGCTGCGTCCTCGGTTGTTTTTTTTCCATGTTCTGACAACACGACACGACACAGATGCTGCACAGATCGGGTGGTGAGAAGTGACGGTCTGTCTGACGAGATGAAATCCATTTAGAGATGATTTCATCTCTGGAACCGGCTCAGGCTTTATTCTTTCCTCGCTCAGGTTCCTCGCTTCATAAAAACGTTCAGTAAGTTTGTTACTAAAGTAGGCAGTCTGCCTGAAAGAGTAGCAAAGAAAGCGCTGCATAAGGATCGTTCGGAAATTCTGACCAATCAGTGACGGTTTTCTCAAAGTCTACCGCTGAAAATGAAAACCATTGCAACCAGCGGACACAACCTCAATCCCAGCATGCACTGGTTTTATTCATGGGTAGAAAGCTATATTGACGTCACTTGCATACACGTCCATTTAGAACGAATCCGTGCCTTTTGTTCACTCAATATAGGAGAACCACAGAAAAATAAGACCACACCTTTTGATTTGTTTGACATGGGTGTGTAAAATGGTGTGTTGGAAAATGATGGACTGCAAACCGTGAAAGTTCAGTCAGATTCTTAAATAAACCCCAGAAAGAATTGATGCTTGAGATTAGGAGAAAGTCACATGGCGCCATCACTTCCATTTGGGGGAATCTCGTGCCCTTCATAAAGTTTTGGGATGTTGAAAAGCACGAGTAATACATAAAACATTGTCGGCATGCTGTTATGGGAAAATAATCAACGGTGCGTGGTGCAAAGGCGTGGACTGTGGAGTGTATACCTGTAACGCCATGTTCCATGGTTCTCTTCCTCTTACTCCACTTCCTCTTATTTCCCAACTCTGACTTAAGAACGTAATGTCGCACTTTATCATTTCACAGTTTGAGGAACATCTGGAAACAAGCAAGTTCCTGTTTCCACTTCCATTATAGCACCTGTAAACCTTCATTCCCTCACCAGCTTATCTTTCTTCTTTTTTAAATGAATAAGACAAAATAATACACCTTGTCGTGTTACTGACAAAGGATAAGTTTGCTTCATCAGTCCTGAAGATGGAGGATCTCTGGAGATCCTTTCATAAATGTTCTTACAGAAAACCTTGACTTGCTAGCTGGTTAAAAGTGTCTAAATAATTGACCAGTTATCATTTCAGACAGACTGTATTATCTGTGATACCAAGGGCAGGGATGTTGCCAAGATGATGCCCTTGTTCAGCAAGTGGCTGCTTGTGAAATGGCTGTAAACCAAACCTCATATGAGCTCACACACAAACACCGACGAGCACTTGGGCTTCCCAATCAAAGCCTCCAAGATGATCTTTGTAGAGGTGATGGACACATGGGCTGGTGGGATTATAGTGTGAGCTGCATCTCATCCAGAGCTGGTGGAATGCTTACCTTTATATTCAACCCCTGTAGTAACTGGATATTCCAACACGACAAAGTAGTACCTTTCTGTTAACCAGGTGTCGGGTGTGGCTTGATTAAAGGAAGATGGAATTCAGGTTGTGACCTGCTTAAAACCAGGCACTAATGGGACGCAAATCTGGTAGTAGTTCTGGCTATGTTGTATCATGTGAATAAGAAGAACGCCAGAAGTGATGGGAGTATGGGATATAGGTTCCTTGGAGCCTTTTGAAAGTTTGGACAAAGACGTTTGAAGCTCTGGCAAGTTTTCACGGCTAGAGAAGAACCTGCACAATAGACAATAGTGCGTGCCAACGATTATTACGTCAAGGCACTGCTTTGATCTGAAACAAATGATTCAGGACTGCAGTGTTACAGGCAGTAGAATTATATCCTTTATAAACAGGCTAGAGATAACGTCAGGCTTTAAAAAAAATCAAGCTAACAAAATCTTAAATGCTGTATATATTTTGTTTATCTTTTTACCCAGTCACTTTAGGGAACATTTCATGCGAATTTCATGCAAGATACCCCCCCAAGTCACCTACCTGTCCAGACAGCTTCTGCTTGGTTTTACAGAGAAAAACATCTTTCAGATACGGTGGCCCTCCATGGATTTTATTTAATGTGACGAGATTATCCGAAGGTCCATCATGTTTCTGGATTTGTTCTTGAAGAAGGATTGTGGTCAGCTGCTTCATTAAGTCATGTAGAACCTTGTGTGAAAGGTCAAGCGTATCCATGGGTTAAATTCTTGCCAGGATTAAAATTAAAATAAAAAAAGTTCCTAGAAGAACCTTGAGAAGTAGATTGAAGAGATCAGTGAAGTAATTTGATTAGTTAGGGTAGTCAGTGGGAATGGTGGTACAGTGGGGGTAGTGTTACCGACGTCTCCTCGAGGGTCACCGGTTTGAACCCTGAGGTCAGTGATGGCTAAGGTGTAAATGAATGTGTGTGAGGTTTACAGATGTTCCATGCAGGGTTTATTCCCACCTTGTAGTGGTCTTGGGATAGGCTCTGGATCCACCATCCCCCTGACCAGAATAAAGGGATGATTGACGATGAATGAATGAAAAGTACTGGCTGTGTTTTTCAGGGATGAAAAAAGTGTCTTACCCTTTCCAACATTGTTTTCTTATTTTCTTGTTCACAGGTATGGCCTCACAAGTCTTGGTCTACCCACCACATGTTTATCAAACCCAGACAAGTGCCTTTTGCAGTGTGAAGAAACTCAAAGTCGAACCCAACAACTGTGTTTACCATGAGAGGGCCTTTCCACTGACTTTTTTGAATGGTAGAACCCTTGGCATTGGACAGCCAACTAAATTTGCACCGACATACAAGACACAGGACTTTGCCGGGGGCAGACACCGTGGGGACTTTCCAGTGCAGACTGTCGCTGTACGAGGTGTACAACGACAGCCAAACAGTGCAGCACATCACCAAGAAAGAGGTGTCCCGTTACAGGGCAAAGAGCCGAAACATCTGGAAAAAGGCAGGAGCCGCAGTGGAGCTACTGGATCAGCTGGAGGGGTCAGGGGCAAGGACAACGGGAGTAGTGGGGGAGAAGGAGTTGCTGGTGGAGGGGCTGACGAGGACAAGGAAGAAGACAGCTGTAGTTCTAACTTGGCAGATGGTTCCCAGCGATGTGGTTTGAAACGTAAGAGCGAGGAGCTGGAGAACCAGGGAAACGCCATGCAGATAGTAGAGGACCTGTCAATGTTGCCTGCAATGTTGCAAACGAACGTGGGGAACCCGCCAGTTGGGGTCCCGGCAGCCGTAGCAGCGGGGCCGGTCAAACAAGGCGGTGGAACTGGAAGTGGGGACGGTGATTATCAGTTGGTGAAACATGAGGTGCTGTGTTCAATGAAGAACACCTATGAGGTGCTGGACTTCCTTGGCCGTGGTACCTTTGGTCAGGTGGTCAAATGCTGGAAACGAGGCACCAGTGAGGTGGTGGCAGTTAAGATCCTGAAAAATCACCCTTCCTATGCGCAGCAGGGCCAGATTGAGGTGGGCATCTTGGCCCGTCTGAGTGGAGAGAACGCGGACGAGCATAACCTGGTGCGGGCTTTCGAGTGCTTCCAGCACCGTAACCATACCTGCCTTGTGTTCGAGATGCTTGAGCAGAACCTATACGATTTCCTCAAGCAGAACAAATTCAGCCCGCTGCCTCTAAAAGTGATACGACCCATTCTCCAGCAGGTTGCTACCGCACTGAAGAAGTTGAAGGCCATGGGTCTGATCCATGCTGATTTGAAGCCCGAGAACATTATGCTCGTGGACCCCGTCCGGCAGCCGTACCGGGTGAAAGTCATAGACTTCGGTTCCGCCAGCCACGTCTCCAAAGCCGTTTGTTCCACGTACCTTCAGTCGCGGTACTACAGGTATGTACGTAAGGTTAATGTTTTTGAGTTTTGGTGCCTGATAAATCTAGATGTTCATTCACTTGTCCATCAAACGCTGCCAGTTTGCAGAATGTGGCTGCATCTGGGCCATTGCGATCCTAAATGGATAGGAATTAAGGCTGGGTGATGTGCTGATATGATATAATATCTGTTTTTGATAAGGTAAACCTGAATCCTAGGCGTTCTTTACAGTAATAACACACAATAATGATTTTTTTAAAACAGTACAGCAGTTTGTCTTCCAGTTTAATCAGGTCAAATGAGATTTCGGGTCTTGTAAAATTGCTGGCAAGGAAATGTCATGTATGACAAACATCCTGTCTATTCAGGAACCACATACCAGCTCTGTAAAACAGGACAGGGGGGGTGGGGAGGTGGGGTGTAGGGGGGTTTACAGTCAGTCAGTATGGGAAAGGAAGCAGAGTTTCTGAAAACATGCTCCAGCACAATAGATTTATTTTTTTTTAGAATAAAAAAGCAATAACTGTTGGGAGGAAGGAGAAGAACTTTAATTAAAGAATCATAAGCAAAACTTTATACGATCTGATGTCATTGAATTTAAATGACACTCCTTTTAAATGAGTTCTTATCCATCTAAACATAAAAAAACCTATTTTTTTATTCGTTTCTGTGCAATAATATCCCTCTTTTGAATTGTGGAGTTGAGAGCAAAAGAAAAGGGAAGAAGGCAGAAATTTCATTTGTAGCAACAAAAGATTCCAGCAGAAGATTTTCTCTAATAACTGGAGTGTCTATCATTTCCCTTTATCACTGCCCCTGGACTCTAGTGTGTCATTCTGGATTCTATCAGCAGAAGTATTTTCTTTTCGAAATAACAACTAGGATTATAACCCAACCCAGATTTAGTGGTCTCGAGCAGCAAAGGTGCAGCAGTGTCTGTTTCACGAGCCACTGTTGGCATGTGGGTGCAGTTTTGCCACATCACTGACCATCCATGGGCCACATCGCACAGTGTCGACTGGAACTACACCACACTTCCTGATTGACCGGTGGGACATGTTCACCATGGCAACACTGTTTAAGACCTCACAGATGTCTGAGTTTTATCCTAGAATATCTTGACCAAATCATGCTGACCAAATCTGGTTTCAATCAGATGAACTGTTCACAAGTAGTATATAAAAGTATCAAGTACCATAACTGCTTCATGGGCTTCCTGTTTAGTAGAGATGGACGTCATCGGGAACCCTTAATTATCCGAAGAACCTTTGTAGAACCATTGAAGAACCCTTGATTAAAAATATCTTCCATAATGGCTTCCTGTTGAGTGGAGATCATGGTGTCATCGGGAACCCTTCATTATCCAAAGAACCCTTGAAGAACCCTTCAGTAAAAGTATCAAGTTCCATAATGGCTTCCTGTTGAGTGGAGATAATGGATGTGATTGGGAACACTTAATTATCCAAAGATCCCTTGAAGAACCCATGAAGAATAGTATCAAGTTCCGTAATGGCTTCCTGTTGAGTGGAGATAATGGGTCTAATCACAAAACCTTAATTATCCAAAGAACGCTTGTAGAACACTTGAAGAACCCTTGAAGAAAACTATCAACTTTCATTATAGCTTCCTGTTGAGTGGAGATAATGGGTCTGATCAGGATCCCTTAATTATCCGAAGAACCCTTGAAGAACCCCTGAAGAAAAGTATCAAGTTCCATAATGGCTTCCTGTTGAGTGGAGATAATGGGTGTGATTGGGAAACCTTAGTTATCCGAAGAACCCATGAAGAAAAGTATCAAATATCTTAATGGGTTCCTGTTGAGAGGAGATAATGGTGTCATCGGGAACCCTTAATTAATCCGATGAACATTTGTAGAACCATTGAGGAACCCATGAATAAAAATATCAACTTCCTGTTGAGTGGAGATAATGGGTCTGATCAGGATCCCTTAATTATCCAAAGAACGCTTGTAGAACCCCTGAAGAAAAGTATCAAGTTCCATAATGGCTTCCTGTTGAGTGGAGATAATGGGTGTGATCAGGATCCCTTAATTATCCAAATAACCCATGAAGAAAAGTATCAAGTTCCGTAATGGCTTCCTGTTGAGTGGAGATAATGGGTGTGATCAGGATCCCTTAATTATCCAAATAACCCTTGAAGAAAAGTATCAACTTTCATTATAGCTTCCTGTTGAGTGGAGATAATGGGTCTGATCAGGATCCCTTAATTATCCGAAGAACCATTGAAGAACCCTTCAGTAAAAGTATCAAGTTCCATAATGGCTTCCTGTTGAGTGGAGATAATGGGTGTGCTCCATCTTACCAAGACCAAGATGTGTACCAGATTTGGTGCATGTAGGTGAAATCAGCAATGGATGTCAACAATGAAGAACAATCTCCCAGTCGAACCTCAGGGCCCCGCCCGTGTCCAAGCCTTTGTCAGATCCTCATGGTCAGCACTCATGACTCGACTGCTGTATTCAAGTTTTGTATTCAAGCAAGCATGCAAGAGCAGTAATAATCCCGACAGATTTATATCTTGGAGGCTCGAGTTCTAATTATGCATAAAAAATAAACGCAAAAACGACTAAACCAAGTCGCGGCTGCTGAACATGAGCTTCTGCTCTGCTCTGCTCGAGTTAAGACAAATGAACCTGAAATACGAGTTACATAATCAAGACTGACCCAGTTAATCTCAGTGAGAGCTTCAGTCCTGTGAGAATGTTTACATGAAGCACTGAGAGCCCATGTCCTTACTGGGAGTTCTCTGAAGAGCACAGGAACTTTGGTTTAATTAGAGTAGATGACTTGGTGCTGTGTCTGATATTCTTCATTCTTCTATAGATCACAGGATCATTGATCATCTTATTGACAGTCGTCCATAATGCTTCCATTTTTTTATCACTTATGCGTTTGGGAAATATTTACAGAACTCTGTGAGGAAAACCTTCAAGTTTGCTTCTAACCTCCTGCTGAAAGTCTTGGCATGTGACACGTTGGTGCTGGGTGCTGGCCGAGCTACGCCTGCTGTTGCTGCTTCTCCAGTGAGAGTAAATACCCAAACACACAGAGGGAAAAGGCGGGGGGTGCTGGGTGAGACGAGCCGAGGGCCGGAGAGAGCCGAGACGCCTAAAATTAGCCGGCGGGAGGCTCGCCAGAGCAGTTTGACTTCTATAGATGGTGAAGTGCTCTGGCAGTTGGAGTGCAATGAGTCGGGATGAAATGCATGCTGGAGAGATCGCCCTCACTCATGCTCAAGGTCATACACTTAAATAGTCAGCTGTTTTTCGTTGCTTTTAGAAGGTGGAGAACCCACAGCCAGCGCCAGAGGTGTCGGGTGGGGTGAGGTGCGGGGGGGGTCGGGATTAAATTTTGTCGCATCTTCATGGCAGTTCCTGGAGTTAAAGGGGTCATGCTCTGAATCTTTCAAACAGTATGTCTGCGACGTTTAACTCCACTAATGGAAAACCCAAATTCATCTCTTCTGAGCATTAAACACGCCGACACACAGCGACTCTAACGTTACCGTCTAGAGAACCGGCATGGGAAGCCTTTGTGTTTTGATGTTCGGATGATGTCTTCTGTGATTGTAGGCAGAGAAACTGAGGTGGTCATAATGTTATGGCTGACCGGTGTAACGTGTATATCTCCACGCTTTCAAAACCGCAAGGACGGGTTCTTCAGTTCTACCTCTCTGGGATTTCCTAACAGTTCTGTGTAGAAGCCTGAGTGTTTTCCTGTGAGAAAGAGTCACAAATAGAACACATTCAGGACTCTAAGAACCTGTAATTATACAACGGACCCTTAAAGAACTTTTCCTAAGAGCATGTTTTCCAAAATGTTAAACGTTTGACAGGTTCTAGATGTTTCAAGCAGTGATTTTGAGCTTGTACAACACAATTATCCTGATAATACACAGAGAAATAAGGGTTCTTCAAGGATTTCTTTAAGGAGTTCTTCAGGGGTTCCTCAAGGGTTCTTCAGAGGTTCTACAAGGGTTCTTTAAGGGGTTTTCAGGGGTTTCTCAAGGTTTCTTTAGGGGTTCCTCAAGGGTTCTTCAGGGGTTCCTTAAGGTTTCTTTAGGGGTTGCTCAAGGGTGGCTCAATGGTTCTTCAGGGGTTTTTCAGGAGTTCCTCAAGGGTTATTCAGGGGTTCCTCAAGGCTTCATTATAATAATGATAATAATAATAATTCTTTATTTTTATATAGTGCTTTTACAAGACCCAAAGACGCTTACACTTGGAGAACACAATTA
>JAOTRJ010000038.1:34296422-34306435 GCA_028564905.1 Leptodoras praelongus | reverse complement strand
GTGTGTGAGCGTGTGTGTGTGTGTGTGTGTGTGTGTGTGTCAGTGTTGGTGTGTTTGTGTGTGTGTGACTGTAGGTGTGACTGTAGGTGTGTGTGTGTGTGTGTGTAAGTGTAGGTGTGTTTGTGTGTGTGTGACTGTAGGTGTGTGTGAGTGTGTGTGTGAGTGTGTGTGTGTGTGTGTGTGTGTAAGTTGATGCACTGTAATCACTAAAGCATTAATGTACACACGATGCTTCAGAACATCAGATCATTCATGCTGTAAATACAGGGCAGAACCAAGAAGTTCAGCTGGTGTACTATCCATGAATTCTGCCACATAGCCTCAGGCACAGAGATTCCCAGAAGCCTGGCCACACACACACACACACACACACACACACACACACACACACCTCTTAGACACGTCAGGTGAAAACCATCTCCTTACAGTTAACAGCTTCTCTCCCTGAATCACACCTGTGAGAGCCACTGGCCTCTATGTTCAATTTGGCTTAAACCAAAGCCACCTGTTCGCACGCATACACACTCTTTATCACACAACGACACACACACATACACACACACACACTGTGGAAAGCTTGGAGTCTGGGCCTCTAAAGTTTTCTAAGAAAAGGGTGCCTTGGTTAACGAACATCCGTCCGCTCAGTCAGGCCAAGATGTGCCTATCTGCCTGACTTCCTCTCTTATCTTGATGGCGAAAAAAAAGACACGAGTGACAATGTGTAGTCCACATATGACTGTGTGTGTGTGAGTGTGTGTGTGAGTGTGTGTGTGTCATCTGTCCCAGATGATAACATCTGCACCCCAAGGAACAGGCACAAATTGTACAAATCTTAAAGATCCTCTTCGTCACCTCCTTCTACCGGTTCACTGTCGTTAACTGTCCATTTTCTCATTTATTTCTGTTTTTATTTATTGTTTGTTTGTTTAGTGGATATTCTCCTTGTTTTACTTTCTGTTATTTGTTGGTTTGTTTAATTTATTTTACATTTTTCTTGTTTGTTTGGTCTGTAGTTTCGTTGCTGTAATATACTTTTAAATTCATTTTGATTATTTATTATTCATATATTTTTTTTAATCATTCTATTTATTTATTTATTTGTTTGTTTGTTTGTGTGTTGTATGTTTATTTGTTTGGTTCAGTTCATAGTCTCCTTATTGTAATTGTTAGCTGCTTGTGAGTGTGTGTAGGTGTGTGTGAGTGTAGGTGTGGGTGTGTTTGTGTGAGTGTGTGAGTGTAGGTGTGTGTGTGTGTGTGAGTGAGTGTAGGTGTGTGTGTGTGTGTGAGTGTAGGTGTGTGTGTGTCTGTGTGTGAGTGTGTGTGTGTCTATGTGTGAGTGTGCTGAGTGGTTTAGTACTCGGTTCTCTTACTGAATAACTTTTTTATTTGCTTCTCTGTTAATTTATTTATTTATTTATTTATTTATTTATTTATTGGATTTTTGATTGTTTGCTGAGGTTGTGGCTTCCTCGCATCATTAAAAAAAAAAATTGTCCCCAGGTTATTTTTTTAATTTGTTTGTATTTTTATTGCTGCAATTTTGTCTGGATATTGTAACAGCAATTTATTTTTGTTTCAAATTAGTTTGTAATTTAATAAATCATTCAATATATGTTCAATCAATATTCTCCTTCCTGAATTTTTATCTTTTTTGTTTGTTAGTTTGTTTCGGTGCATGATTTACACACTGTATATTTATTTTTATCATTATTAATTAATTTATTTTATTTTTAAAACCTTGTATATCTTCTTTTCAAGCTCAGAATCATTAATTTATTTATTTTTCACTTCCTTTTTTTCCTGCTTTTTTTCTCCTACTATAATGGTGGTAATGATACTTTACTCTGGTATCACTTTTAAAACTGCCTCCATCTCACTTCTCTTTTTTTTTTTTTATTCACCATCGTCCGATCATCAGATATGACCAAAAAGCAAAGCAATCCTAGTCATCCTGATCATCTGATTTATCTTTATGTTTGAGTATCAAGCTACACATTAAGCCCTTAATTACATTTGGTGTTTTGATTCGTTTAGAAACCATGTGGCTGTAAACTAAACACTTATATTAGAGTTCACGTCAAGGTCATGGAGAGTTCTGTACTGTACCACGGCAGTCACTTCCGAGGCCCCACAATAGCTCTGTGATTCTACACACACTACCGTTCTCTGTCCTCATCTCCCCCACACACACACACACACACACACATGTAGACACAGGGATCTTTTGGTCACTTCATTGTTTGGCAGAAAGCACCATCTCTGCTCATGGTGCTGTAGTAAAAACGCCACACGGTGTTGGAGCGACCCTAACTCAGACCTGCGTATTAACCATGCCGTGTTTCAACACCATGATTAGAAGAAGAACCGCATCATACCCATGTCATGCTTTCATTCCTGTCCTGTTCACGATCCAGAGCTCTGTTAGTAAATCTCATAAGCCTACGTACAGTACGTGTGACACACTTCTTGGACACGCGTCAGGTCGCCGTTACTAAGTGTTGACTTTTATTGTGCACTTATCCCATCAGATTTGCAGCTGCACTATTTTCAGAGTTGCTGTTCTAGAAAATGAATCATCCTCACATCCAGACAGAATGGAGAATTCAACTGCTCTGCGGTGCAAACCGTAACACACACACACACACACACACACACACACACACACACATGGCCTGACGATGCATTTTCTCTTTCTCTCTTCCTCCAAATCATCTCAGATGCAGCTCTTGTGAAATATAATCTCACATCCTGTTTGATAGCGTGTCATGCTTCAATGGCAGAGTTGCTGATACCGAAACACACGCAGTCATGTTTCGGGTTGTGCTCGGTGATGTGCGTGGGTCAGCGCGCTACACGGTGTGTGTGAACCGAGCCGAGCTGAAGCGTGGCATCATAGCCGTGTCACCAATATCGGCGTGCGTTTACTGTAGATTTGCACCGTTTCCTCGCCGACCGCACGTACGCCTCGTTCTCTCCTCCTGCTTTATCAGCTATCCGGATCTGATTTACTGACATTGCACTGACACACACTGCGGGGGCCGGTCATGAATGAATCAAAGGTGTACTATATTGTGGCTTAGGTGGAAAAGTTCTCATTTGCTGTTCCATATCCTTATTACTGGGTTAACTAGAATGAGCCCTTTCCTTTACTGGGTCTACACTTCCACTCCTTTTTTATGCTTTTTTTATATAACTGTAAAAGATGTTCATCTTTTAATTCTTTTCTAAACATCTTAACAAATGTTAAATACCATTATGAGGAAATGTATTACTTCTGAAGTGTCGCAACTGAATTCCAACATGGCTGACAGGATCATGCGAAGCATGGCTTGGGTTTCTGTCTGCACAAAAAGGTCGAAAGCAAAAATAAAATAAAATTAAATTAAATAAATAAAAACATATTATAAAATAAAATAAACATAAAACAAAACAAAAGTAAAATAAAATAAAAACATATTATAAAATAAAATAAAATAAAAACATATTATTAAATAAAAAAAAAATCATATTATAAAATACAATACAATAAACATAAAAAATAAATAAAATAAAATATAAGAAAAACATACTATTAAATAAAATAAAAAAAGCTATTATAAAATAAAATAAAATAAAAACATATTATTAAATAAAAAAAAAATCATATTATAAAATAAAATACAATAAACATAAAAAATAAATAAAATAAAATATAAGAAAAACATACTATTAAATAAAATAAAAAAAACCTATTATAAAATTTAATAAAATAAAAACATATTATTAAATAAAAAAAATCATATTATAAAATAAAATACAATAAACATAAAACAAAATAAAATAAAATATAAGAAAAACATAGTATTAAATAAAATAAAAAAAAACCTATTATAAAATTAAAAAAAAAAATTAAATTATAAGAAAAACATACTATTAAAAAAAATAAAATAAAAACATATTATTAAATAAAATAAAAAATAAACATATTAAAAAATAAAATAAACATAAAACAAAATAAAAATAAAATATAATAACCACACATTTTAATCAATAAACATATTAAAATGTAGCTTAAAATATGTCTATTTAATTTGGTCATATTCCTAAATACAATGTCAGCCTAAACTGCACAATTCCTAGTTTTTCCTATTTGTTTATAATAATTTCAGAAGATTTTTTCCCCATTAAGGTTATTTTAACCCTTGATGACTCTAAACATTTAACTTAAATTTTTTAAGGTTTTAACTAATAAAAGTCCATAAACATTAAATATACAGCTTAAAACATTTATGTACATTGGTTTTGAATGAAGTATCTGGTTTATAAATTGCACTGCTTTTCATTCATCTTTGTTCATAATTGTCATGTTTTAGTTTTTCCTGATTTATTTATGTATTTATTTTTTAATGCAATGTGTAATTTTCAACCTCAGATATTCACCTCTTTCTAAGATGCTTTCTAATGAATCCGTGTAAGGGTTAAGTGACACCGGATTGTTGTTTCTGCATATGAATATCTTGTGATCAATAATTTGATCTGAGAAGGAAATGATAGAGATTTCAGTAAAGCTGTGCAGACGTTGACGCAGAAGCCAGAGGACTGTGCGCTGTTTCATGTAGGACAGGATGAAATTGGATCGGATTAGACATGTACTATTTCAGACTGCTCTGACTGAAAATTCTGCATTATTTCAGATTTAGGAGTAAAATTTCATCTACCATTTCATACTAGACAGTCTGATTTATTTTTGCTGTATTAGATTGGACAGTATAATATATTTGCTATAGATGATTTGTCAAATTAACGTTTGTCATATTAAATAGTCCAGACTTACACTTTCTTGTATTGGACTCAAACTCCAATGTTTGCTGTATCAAAATGAGCAGACCAGTGTTCAATTACAATTTCAGATTGTACAGACTAAGATCTGTGTACTTTTTTAGATTAGACTGAGTTCTGTGTACTTTTTTAGATTAGACTGAGATCTGTGTTCTATGTTGAGTTAGACTGAGATCTGTGTCCTTTTTTAGATTAGACTGGGATATGTGTACTGTTTTGGATTAGACTGAGGTCTGTGTAGTATGTTGGATTAGACTGAGATCTGTGTACATTTTTTGGATTAGACTGAGATCTGTGTACTGTTTTTAGATTAGACTGAGATCTGTGTACTGTTTTTAGATTAGACTGAGATCTGTGTACTGTTTTTAGATTAGACTGTGATCTGTGTACTGTTTTTAGATTAGACTGTGATCTGTGTCTTTTTTTAGATTAGGCTGAGATCTGTGTCCTTTTTTAGATTAGACTAAGATCTGTGTACTGTTTTTAGACTAGACTGAGATCTGTGTACTATTTTAGATTAGACTGAGATCTGTGTACTATTTTAGATTAGACCGAGGTCTGTGTAGTATGTTGGATTAGACTGAGATCTGTGTACTATTTTAGATTCAACTGAGATCTTTGTACTTTTTTAGATTAGACTGAGATCTGTGTTCTATGTTGGATTAGACTGGGATATGTGTACTATGTTGGATTAGACTGGGATATATGTGTACTATGTTGGATTAGACTGGGATATATGTGTACTATGTTGGATTAGACTGGGATGTATGTGTACTATGGTGGATTAGACTGAGATCTGTGTACTATTTTAGATTTGACTGAGATCTTTGTACTTTTTTAGATTAGACTGAGATCTGTGTATGTTTTTTGGATTAGACTGAGATCTGGGTACTTTTTTAGATTAGACTGAGATATTTATACTTTGTTGGATTAGACTGAGATCTGGTTACTTTTTCAGACTGAACACTTTGATATTTGTGTTATGTTTCAGATCGGATAGTCTAATGATGGCATGGACAGACTGAACATTTTAAAAATGCTTTTGATTAGACAGATTTGCATTTATACTTGTACTGGTTCAGATTGGACAGGCCTACAGCTGAAGTCATAAATTTACATACATTTTGTTCATACTTATCCCCTCCACAGACTCCATGACGAAAGATTTTTTGTTTTAGCAACCTGTTTAAGATATCTACTTTGTACTCGAGAAAGCATTTTTTTCCAGCAAATGTTTACAGACAGATTATTTCACTTATAATTCAGTATATCAGAAGTAAGTCAGTACAGAAGTTTGTATGCAGTAAGGTGACTGTGCCTTTAAATAGGTTGGGAAATTCTGGGAAATGATGTCATGGCTTTAGAAGCATCTGATTGGCTGATTGAGATCCTCTGAGATGATTGGAGATGTTCCTGTGGCAGTAGTTTAAGGCCTACCTTCTAGGCCTACTTGGCTCTTCATTTGACATCATGGAAACTCAAAAGAAATCAGCCAAGACATCAGTAGAAGAATAGTGGGCAAGCTTAGGAGTCATTTCCAAACCCATGAAGGTACCACATTAATCTGTACAAATGATCATATGCATGTTTAACACCATCAGACCACACAAACACCATATCATTCAGGAAGGAGTCATGTTCTGTCACCTGGGTGCAAAAAAACACCAAACATCCCAAGAACAACAGCAAAAGACCTGTGAAGATGCTGGAGAGAGCAGGTACAAAATTATCTACAGTGCATTGACATGTAAAATGTGTCCGATGTCAGTGTGACCTGAAAGGCTCCAAAACAGCCAGAAAAAGCCAGGTTACAGTTTACAGCTGCACACGAGGACAAAGAGCTTACTTTCTGTAGAAATGTCTGGTCTGGCGAAACAAAAATGGAACTGTTCGGCCATAATGACCATGGTTATGTATGGAGGAAAAGCTGGAGGCTTGCTTAAAGAAATAAAAGCTGGATAAATCATTCACTCTAGCATCATTCTGACATTTCACATTCTTAAAATATAGCAGTGATCCTAACTGACCAAAGAGTCAAAAAATGGCTAAAGTGCATGTAAACCTGATGAAGTCACCAGCTGTATATTTTCTCTACTCTTAGATCAGACAAGCCCACTTTGGTGTTATAGTTCAGATTGGACAGTCTAACCTCTATGTGCTATTGTATACAAGTGCTTGAAATTATAACTAATGATAAATGTCTGCTTGTCCAATGTTCACCCATTGATATGCATTCCATAAGGAAGCCCAACGTACCAGTAAGAGGACAGGAAGGACATAACTGGATTGAACACACACTCTGATGTATGGTATCCATATGTTATGAATATATATATATATATATATAAGGGGCCTTGAGTAATGATTGATGTTTGTGCAGTATTTCCAATTGGACAGATGTTCATGTAATATTTTAGATTGGACAGACAGATGTTTGGGCACAGATTCAGATTTTATACTGTTAAATATGTATCAGGAGATCTCGGGAAATCTCAATCGGTCTGATCTGAAATAGTACAAGAATACAATCTGATCTAGAATAGGACACAAATGTTTTTGTCTTGTCTAATCTAATCACAGAAAACATGTAAGTCTGTCCAATCTGAAATGTACAGCATATAGTCAGTGTCATACTGTCTAATCTAAAACTGGGTTCTAACATTTCTGCATTATTTCAGATAATACAGATTTTAACATTTGTTTAATATTTCAAGTCGGACATGTGTGTACTGTTTTAGATTAGACTAATATTTCAAATCAGACATTTGTGTACTGTTTTAGATTAGACTAATATTTCAAATCAGACATTTGTGTACTGTTTTAGATTAGACTAATATTTCAAATTGGACATTAGTGTACTGTTTTAGATTAGACTAATATTTCAAATCAGACATGTGTGTACTGTTTTAGATTAGACTAATATTTCAAGTCAGACATTTGTGTACTGTTTTAGATTAGACTAATATTTCAAATCGGACATGTGTGTACTGTTTTAGATTAGACTAATATTTCAGATTGGACATTAGTGTACTGTTTTAGATTAGACTAATATTTCAAATCAGACATTTGTGTACTGTTTTAGATTAGACTAATATTTTAAATCAGACATTTGTGTACTGTTTTAGATTAGACTAATATTTCAAATCGGACATTTATGTACTGTTTTAGATTAGACTAATATTTCAAATTGGACATTAGTGTACTGTTTTAGATTAGACTAATATTTCAAATCAGACATGTGTGTACTGTTTTAGATTAGACTAATATTTCAAGTCAGACATTTGTGTACTGTTTTAGATTAGACTAATATTTCAAATCGGACATGTGTGTACTGTTTTAGATTAGACTAATATTTCAGATTGGACATTAGTGTACTGTTTTAGATTAGACTAATATTTCAAATCAGACATTTGTGTACTGTTTTAGATTAGACTAATATTTTAAATCAGACATTTGTGTACTGTTTTAGATTAGACTAATATTTCAAATCTGACATTTCAAATCAGACATTTGTGTACTGCTTTAGATTAGACTGTTTGATGTTTGGATAGTATATCAGATTGGACAAGCCGATACTCCTGGACTGTTTTAAAATGAAGTTTGTTGTAATATTTCAGAAGAAAACTGCTGACAGGTTTGCTGTATGAGATCAGACAGACTGATATTTATTTAATATTTCAGATTAGACACACAGGTTTGATGATGATATCTAGGAAGAGACTCCTAGACATAAAGCATTAGCGTGTGCATTACACCCTCTCATTCTGACACGCATGTGTCCTTATTAGCTTCGAGGTTGTTCACACAGTTCTGGTATATTTATTGGTTTACTGCTGGGGACCGCCTCACTGCACTACTGAAGCAGTGATGTCCAATCTGATGTCTAGTGTCCGCTCTGGTCAGAATAAGAGGGAAGCGGAAGTCCACCTCTTATGCTCAGGTTGATATTTTAACCAGCCGTGTCCTCTCAGGCTTTGACCTCATGGTGCGCAGCTCTTGATGATAGATGAGTTAATGGAATTACCGCAGAGCTCTGCCCACATTCTGTAAGCTGGGTGAAAATTGAGATTCCGAGAGCGTCTCTCACTAATCTGTTGATGGAAAGATGGATCAGCTTTAAATGTGACTCAGGATAGTCCTAGGTTTGATGGTTCATTATGGACTTTAGAGAGGTGGTGGCCTTAAATACTCCCTGAACGACACTGATGACTCTACTAGGAGAAAAAAAAAAACATGACCTCTAAACCTATAAGAGTCGAAGAAGTAAGACTAAAAAAGTGTCACTAACTCTTAACCAGTGCTCATTTTCATTGTGTGAATTAATTAATGATCTATAATTCATTCATTTTTTGTATTTATTTAATTATCGAATAATTAGTCGTGTAATCATTAATTAATTAATAATTGTTCATTATTAATTAATTAAATGAATAATTATTTATTTAAATAAATTATTAAATATATTTTTATAAATTATTGATTGAATAGTTTATTGAATAATTCTTCATTTAATCATTTATTAATTATTCTTAATTGTTCATTATTAATGAAATAAATGCATACTTATTTATTTAAATTAATTATTAAATATCTTTTCAGAAATGATTTAATGAATAGTTTATTTAATTATTGAATAATTCCTCATTTAATCATTTATTAATTGTTCTTAATTGTTCATTATTAATGAAATAAATGCATACTTATTTATTTAAATTAATTATTAAATATCTTTTCAGAAATGATTTAATGAATAGTTTATTTAATTATTGAATAATTCTTCATTTAATAATTTATTAATTATTCTTAATTGTTCATTATTAGTGAAATAAATGCATACTTATTTATTTAAATAAATTATTAAATATCTTTTCAGAAATGATTTAATGAATAGTTTAATTATTGAATAATTCCTCATTTAATCATTTATTAATTATTCTTAATTGTTCATTATTAGTGAAATAAATGCATACTTATTTATTTAAATTAATTATTAAATATCTTTTCAGAAATGATTTAATGAATAGTTTAATTATTGAATAATTCCTCATTTAATCATTTATTAATTATTCTTAATTGTTCATTATTAGTGAAATAAATGCATACTTATTTATTTAAATTAATTATTAAATATCTTTTCAGAAATGATTTAATGAATAGTTTAATTATTGAATAATTCCTCATTTAATCATTTATTA
>JAOTRJ010000038.1:34194479-34204910 GCA_028564905.1 Leptodoras praelongus | reverse complement strand
TTTCCTCCCACAATCCAAAGACATGCACGTTAGGTTGATTGGTGTCTCTAAAGTGGCCCTAGTGTGTGAGTGTGCCCTACGATGGACTGGCGCCCTGTCTAGGGTTGTTCCTGCCTTGCGCCCTATGTGGCCGGCCCTGAAAAGGAATAAGCGGCCAAGAAGATGAATGAATATTCTGATCAGTCCTGGAAGCTCAACACGATTTGTTTACGGCTTTAATCCTATTGAAGCGTTCGTACCGTTTTTGCGTTAGTAGAAGTGGAGCGGTATCTGGCCCCGCCCCCTTTGGTATGGTCTTTACAGAACGCTGATCAGTCCGTCTCTAGTGTTTGCTGGTAAAGTAGCAGTACGTCTGTGAAACAAGTTCATTCCTGTTATTATGTGTGTTATCACAGCTTTAATCATCCTCTTTTACCTTCGTTGAAGAAAGAAATCGAATGCAGTAAAGCCTTCTGTGCTGCTAATAGAAGGTGATGAAGTTTGTGTAAAGCTGAACGTGTGTCTGTACAGTGTGGCTTCTTCAGATTTGCACTACACACTACACAGTGTACTAGAGCTACGAAGGTGACCTTGTTTCAGATTGAAGCTGAATATAAAGTCTGTGTGTGAGAGAGAGAGAGAGAGAGAGAGAGAGAATGAGACGTCCCTCTGAAAACTTTTATTCTGAAATGTTGCCCTTTCATTCCTACAGTCATACATTCGCTGATGTTTGTGTCCTGCACCTTCAGTCTCTCAGCTCTTCTCTGGGTTTTGAGAAAAGTCTCAAATAAAGAATCCGATCAAAATCTCCCGTTCTGTCTCTCTTCTTCTTTTGCTTTCTCTCGCTCCCTCTTATTCAGACGCCTCTCTAGCCAGTCTCTCTGTCTGTCTCTTTCATCAGGCTGTCTGTCTCTGTCTGTCTGTCTCTCTGTCTGTCTGTCTGTCAGTCTCTCTCATCAGTCTGTCTGTCTGTGTGTGTGTCTGTCTGTCTGTCTGTCTGTCAGTCTCTTTCATCAGTCTGTCTGTGTGTGTCTGTCTCTGTGTGTGTCTGTCTGTCTGTCTGTGTGTGTGTGTGTCTGTCTCTGTGTGTGTGTGTGTCTGTCTGTCTGTCTGTCTGTCTCTGTCTGTGTCTGTTTGTCTGTCTCTCTTTGTGTGTGTCTGCCTGTCTGTGTCTGTCTGTCTGTCTCTGTGTGTGTCTGTCTGTCTGTGTATGTGTGTGTCTGTCTGTGTTTGTCTGTCTGTCTGTGTGTGTGTGTGTCTGTCTGTCTCTGTGTGTGTCTGTCTGTCTGTGTGTGTGTGTGTGTGTGTCTGTCTGTCTCTGTGTGTGTCTGTCTGTGTCTGTCTGTCTGTCTCTGTGTGTGTGTCTGTCTGTCTGTGTCTGTCTGTCTGTCTCTCTGTGTATCTGTCTGTCTCTCTGTGTATCTGTCTGTCTCTGTGTGTCTGTCTGTCTGTGTGTGTGTCTGTCTCTCTCTGTCTGTCTGTCTCTCTCTGTCTGTCTGTCTCTGTTTGTCTGTCTGTCTGACTCTGTCTATCTGTCTGTCTGTCTCTGTCTGTCTGTCTGTCTGTCTGACTCTTTCTGTCTGTCTCTCTGTCTCTGTCTGTCTGTCTGTCTGACTCTGTCTGTCTGTCTCTGTCTATCTGTCTGTCTGTCTGTCTCTGTTTGTCTGTCTGTCTGACTCTGTCTATCTGTCTCTGTCTGTCTATCTGTCTGTCTGTCTCTGTCTGTCTCTGTCTGTCTGTCTGTCTGACTCTTTCTGTCTGTCTCTCTGTCTCTGTCTGTCTGTCTGTCTGTCTGACTCTGTCTATCTGTCTGTCTGTCTCTGTCTGTCTGACTCTGTCTGTCTGTCTGTCTGTCTGTCTGACTCTGTCTGTCTGACTCTGTCTGTCTGTCTGTCTGCATTTGTCTGTCTGACTTTGTCTGTCTGTCTGACTCTGTCTATCTATCTATCTATCTACTCTCTCTCTCTCTCTCTCTCTCTCTCTGTCAGTCTCTGTGTCTGTAGCGTTGTGTACTCGTGTACTGGTCTGTACTGTATTACTGCTTTATGTTTTGCACCACGGCCCTGAAGAAAAGACATGTTGTTCCAACGTGTACAAGTGATCCTGTGTAATGTGAATGACTCCCTCTTGGCTTGCTTCTATTCAGACACGTGTGTATCGTGCTGTTTGTAACTGCCCCAGCTCACCTCCTCCCTCTGACCTCTTAGTCTGCAGGAATAAATCGTTCAACTTCGTCTTCATTTTTCTAAAGGACTTTGCAGTAAACAAAGCTAGGTGTGGCTCGAGCAGGTTAAAGTCTGAAGTAACACAAACCTGTTGAAAGTCTGATTGTAAGGTTTTGGGGTGACTAACTTGATAATAGTTTATAAATTACTGAGAATGTCTAGAACGTGAACGTCCTGCATGTAAGAGTGTAGAGCCAGACAGAGGTTTCCCCTCTCTGAACCCCTGCGTATTGCTCTCAGCAGCTTCACGCTTCCTGTATGCCAGAGTTTATCTTGTATGGCTGCAGATCGTTCTAAACCCTGAACGTACTTGGGTGAAGTTTCTCATTGGTTGGGAAGCATGAGGTGTTTGATAACGGGGTAAAGTCTGAAGGGTTCGACACACAGCAACATGGTGACCATTAAAGTTCAAAGTCTTGGTTGAGTCACTGTGGAGTTCAGATTCCGTCCCTGACATCTTTCTGTTACAGTGGAGTGGAGGTGTACACCATAACACCAGACTTCCTTCTCAAACTGATCTATCTATCTATCTATCTATCTATCTATCTATCTATCTATCTATCTATCTATCTATCTATCTATTTCTCTATCTATCTATCTATCTATCTATCTATCTATCTATCTATCTATAAATCTATCTTTCTGTATCTATCTATCTATCTATCTATCTATCTATCTATTTCTCTATCTATCTATCTATCTATCTATCTATCTATCTATCTATCTATCTATCTATCTATCTATCTATCTATCCCTATATCTGTCTATTCACCTATCCATCCATCCATCTATCTATCTACTTATTCATTCATTTATCTATTTATTTATTTTAAATTATTTATTTATTTTTTTATTTTTTTATTTATTTATCCATCCATCTTTTTTTTATTTATTTTTTTTATAGAAATAAAGTCCACTTCTGTTTTCCAGTGATTGTTCACTCCATTCTCCCAGCTGTCTCTGCATTTACCTTTTATGGAGTTTTTGCATCGTGTCTTATACACATATACTTATTAACCTATTTATCTTCCTCTTAGTAGTAGTAGTATTTATTTATTTATTTGTTTGTTTTTTATTTAATTATTTATTATTTATCATTTTATTTATGTTGGTATAGAAATAACCGTCACGTTACTGCTGTAGCCCGACTGTTCGCTTGGTGCTCCGACCCGTCTCTGCATTTCACCTTTTATGGAGTTTTTCTTTACAAACATTTACCCAGTGTTCCTAGCGGCGTGTAACTGAGCTCCAGCTGTGCTGTAATTGTCAGATTATTGTTTTGTACAAGTAGCTGAGTGTTGGTTTGTGAGGCTGTGTTGAGGATTTAGTTGTTGTGATTGAAGTGCAGTCATAAAGGTTTATAAATACGCTGTATGGAACATGATGGGACGTTTACTACGGCGTTGCTCGAAGTCACAGCGTCCTCCAACCTCAAAACAACACCTGACTGCAAACGCTCTTACCTGCAGACCCGTTAGAGTCGTACTTTTACTAAACGAGAAGTGCCGAGTCAGTGTTTTTGAACAGAGGGTTACAGGTGACACAACATTTGTCCTTCAGGCTCTGAGGGTACACGTGGAAGACAGTGCAGGCAGTCTCTGGGATTAATCCAGGTGTTCGGTGGAGGCAGCGAGGCCACAGAGCCGTGCATGCTTGGGGGAGGATGGATTGCACGGTGAAGAGGTGCTGGCAGCAACTGATTTGTGCGATGGTGTGTGAGGACTGCGGTGGCACATACCCACGTACCAGCCTCCCGCCACAGCTGGGGACGTGATGGTGATAAATGGGGGGCTGGATGGAGACACAGTCACCCGGGAGAGTCGATCTGCTGCCTCTTAAAAACCCCAAACCACCAGCTGTCACATTCTTTTTAAAATCCATCATAAGACCTATACCTGCTCTCTCTCTCTCTCTCCTCTCTCTCTCCTCTCTCTCTCTCTCTCTCCTCTCTCTCTCCTCTCTCTCTCTCTCTCTCTCTTTTTCCTCATAATGCACCAGTACAAAGGGGCTACGTTATATTACAGAGAAAGCCGCATGCGTCTGGGGTTTCCTGTTCTGAGAAAAAGCAGACACTTCAGGGTTTTTTGAGGGAACATAGTGAAGCACAGAGTCTCTGTATTGTGTTAAATGTTCCATGCTGGCTTTAAGACTTAAATTGTTTTCTACAAAAGGGAAGATTTTTGGTGGATTTGCGACATTAAAGTCTCACCTAACTGCAGGATTTTATATATAAATGGTTCCAAGGTTTAATGGCAGGGCTTGTGGTTAGCTTTTTTTTTTTATCACACTTTTAAGTTTCCTTGTCAGTGTGATTCTTTAAGCAGGTGAGAACACACTCATGCTCACACTCACACACACACACACACACACACACACACACACACACACACACACACTCACTCACTCCACATCCAAGTGATAAAATGATTCTGAACTCTGAATCAACTCCAATGCAGGAAGTGAATTAAGCACGCCATGGGTTTATAGCTAAGCCGAGCGGACGGACAGAGCCGCGGTGCTACAGAAATGTCGAGTTGTCCCGAGTGTCCCGAGTTCTGGAGCTCTGGACAAGTAAAATCAGAAATTAAACTAGTTACTGCATTTTTTTTCTCTGTGCTTTTTTCTATGCATGCACTTTTTCCATTTCTGATAAATAAATAAATAAATAAATAAATAAATAAATAATATTAATAATAATAATTTATAATGTATATAGAAGTTTATTTAAAAAAAGGCTCATAAAAATATTTCTATGCATGCATTTGTCCATTTCTGATAAATAAATAAATAAATAAATAAATAAAAATAATTTATTAAAAATTTTAATAATAATAATTTATAATGTATATAGAAGGTTATTTAAAAAAAGGCTCATAACAATATTTCTATGCGTGCATTTGTTCCAGTTCTGACAAATAAATAAATAAATAAATAAATAAATAAATAAATATCTTTAATATTTTTAAAATAATTTTTAATAATAATAATTTATAATGTATATAGAAGTTTATTTTAAACGGGGCTCATAATCATATTTATATGAATTCAATTTTCCATTTGTGACAAATAAATAAATACATAAATAAATAAATACATATATTTTATAATTTATTAATAATTTTTATAATAATAATTTATAATGTATATATAAAATAAAGTACTTTTAAAATGGGCTCATAAAAATATTTCTATGTATGCAATTTTGCATTTCTGATAAATAACTAAAAATAAATAAATAAATAAATAAATAAATAATTTATTAATAATATTTTCTTGTTGTCCTTGTTTTTATTTATTTTTTTATTTTGTTTTGTTTAATAAGGATACACACCACACACATCCATTTTTTCTCCTTTGGGTATATTAAATTAAGCAGCTTTACTTACAGTCAGAAAACAAAATATTGTCTTAGACAAATCAGTTTTACTGTCATTTGTTCTTGTTAATGAAATGAACAGGCCAGTGGGAGCTCAGTGGTTAAACCTTGGACTACTGATCAGAAGGTCATGAGTTCAAAACCCCAGCACCACCAAGTTGCCACTGCTGGGCCCCTGATCAAGGCCCTTAACCCTCAAATGCTCAGCTGTATAAATTAGATAAATGTAAGTCTCTGAATAAGGGTGTCTCCCAAATGTAAATGCTAAAAATCTCAACCGTGGAAGTTTCCTCTTCTGTAAGTACAGCTCAGCTCCAGAAATCATAATTTCCTGTTGTGTACTTTCTCTCTCTCTCTCTCTCTCTCTCTCTCTCTCTCTCTCTCTCTGTGTTGGTGTTGGACATGACAGCTCTCTCTCTCAGCAGGGGAGCTTTTGTAACACGGCGTCTTGCTGCTCTAACAGCGGCTAATCGCTGCTCTCCTCAACGCCGCGCTGTCCAAAACAAACATTTACTGCCATACAGCAGGGGTCCGGGTAACTGGTGATGCAGGCTAGCTTAGTGCTAACTTTAGCGCAGGACGTTAGCTGTCAGCGGTGCTGGAGAGAGCCGGGTTTGTCAGGCCAAGAGGAAATTACCGTAAAAAGTGGAATATCTTTCTTTTTTTTTTGGCATGCCACCATTTGGCTCATCAGGTCAGGGACTTTCATTGAAGTACTATTCCAGGAACAAGAGCAAACATGACTGGAGATAGTGTGAAATAAATTCGGGGATGTGTACGGCCCTCGCCAGGCTTTTCACACGGCCCATATATCATATGATGAATGCAGATTGTTCTGTGCAGATCTACAGTATATAATATAATGATGGAGTGAGAGGAGAGAGGGAGAGCTGTGTGAGAACTGTGAGAGCTGTGTGAGAGCTGTGTGAGCTGTGAGAGCTGTGTGAGAGCTGTGTGAGCTGTGAGAACTGTGTGAGTTCTGTGAGAATTGTCAGAGATGTGTGAGCTGTGAGAGTTCTGTGAGAACTGTGAGAGATGTGGGAGCTGTGTGAGAGCTGTGTGAGAGCTGTGTGAGAGCCATGTGATGAGCTGTGTGAGCTGTGAGAGCTGTGTGAGAGCTGTGTGAGCTGTGAGAACTGTGTGAGTTCTGTGAGAACTGTCAGAGATGTGTGAGCTGTGAGAGTTCTGTGAGAACTGTGAGAGCCGTGCGAGCTGTGTAAGAGCTGTGTGAGGGCTGTGAGAGCTGTGAGAACTGTATGAGTGCTGTGAGAACTGTGTGAGTTCTGTGAGAACTGTCAGAGATGTGTGAGCTGTGATAACTGTGTGAGTTCTGTGAGAATTGTGAGAGCTGTGTGAGCTGTGAGAACTGTGTGAGTTCTGTGAGACCTGTCAGAGATTTGTGAGCTGTGAGAGCTGTGAGAGTTCTGTGAGAACTGTGAGAGCTGTGGGAGAGCTGTGTCAGCTGTGAGAGCTGTGAGAGAGCTGTGTGAGAGCTGTGTGAGAGCTGTGAGAGCTGTATTTTATTCGCTTGTTCTTCTTGTGTTTTGTTTCATTGCGTGTGTGACAGCAGAAACACGGCTCACGCTCATGGCAGCCCTCATACTCACACCTTTAACGACATCTTAAATGTCACAGAATGTCACGCTGAAGGATAGATTGAAGAGAAACTCGCTTCATGTAGTGACCGCATTCCCTCAGGCTTCTGTTGCCTTGCAGCTCTGCTTGCTTAGTGTGTGTGTGTGTGTGTGTGTGTGTGTGTGTGTGTGTGTGTGTGGGAACCTGCTCATTGAGCCCATGTTTCAGCACCTTTAACATTATCGTTTATCCCGAGTACTCAAGCAGCCGCTCCTCCCCACAGACACGGCTCCTGACTCCGCTCTTATTTGTCTTAACCTTTCTTTTCTTAAGAAGAGGTAAACACTCCCTCGATCTGTTTTCAGCAGCAGCTCCAGATTCCTGCAGGACTCTACATCCCTCAGACCCGGCAGTAACATCCATCGCAGGTGATCCGTACAGGTGTGGAGGGTGAAGTGCGTCTCAGTAACCGTGTCTCGAGCAGCACAGGGACAGAGACCTTCTCCAGGAAAAGTACTTTTAGTTACAGTAAAAAAAAAAGGTCATTAAATACCCAGTACAGGAGGAGCAGGGCATTAATCATTTAGCATTTAACATATCTATCTATCTATCTATCTATCTATCTATCTATCTATCTATCTATCTATCTAAGATAGATCTTTGACTTGTTTGTTTGTATGTTGTAGAAAAATCTGTCATGTCTCTAATGTCTAAAACTTTATGGTGGTTTATGGTGGTTATGTGGTGGTTATGTGCTGGTGATGTGGTGCTTAAGCGGTGGTTAAGTGGTGGTTAAGCAGTGGTTAAGCGGTGGTTATGTACTAGTTAAGCAGTGGTTAAGCAGTGGTTAAGAGGTGGTTATGCGGAGGTTATGTGGTGGTTATGTGGTTGATATGTGGTTATTATATAGTGGTTATGTGGTGGTTAAGTGGTGGTTATGTGCTGGTTAAGCAGTGGTTATGTGGTTATTATATGGTGTTTATGTGGTGGTTATGTGGTGGTTATGTGGTGGTTATGCGGTGGTTATGCGGTGGTTATATGGTGGTTATATGGTGTTATTATGGTGGTTATGTGCTGGTTATTTGGTGTTTATGTGGTGTTTATGTGGTGGTTATATGGTGGTTATATGGTGTTTATGTGGTGGTTATATGGTGTTTATATGGTGGTTAAGCGGTGGTTAAGCGGTGGTTATGTGGTGGTTATATGGTGGTTATGTGGTGGTTATATGGTGTTTAAATGCTATGTAATGTAATGTAATGTGGTTATATGGTGGTTAAGCTTTGGTTATATGGTGTTTATGTGGTGGTTATATGGTGGTTATGCGGTTATATAAGATGATGTTGTTTGTGTAAGTGTACTGCAGTAATATCATCCTCTGTTACAGTAACATACTCATAAAACACCTCACTGGAGACGTATGAGAGTAAAGGCGTGTAAACCTTTCTCAGATGATCCGATCACATGCAGACAGCCGAGAGAGAGACATTAATACGAGGCCTGAATGGGCTGCTGTCAGGTCAGTGTGGTGTGAAAACACACACCGAGGTGTTAGCGTGCACGCTGACACAGGCTGCTAGCACTAAACTACAGCTTCTGTTCCATTAGCAGTGACAGCGAGCACATTCAGCCTCTGTCAGGACTGAAAAAAGAGGAGTAGGACAGGAATGGAGAAGATGAAGTTTCTGCCCTTCGACCCCTACAACTGCCCTCGCTGTCAGCTTTGACAGGAAAGAGCATGTGGTGCAGAATCCTGTTAACACCGAGCAGCACTGAGCCTCGCGTTAAACAGGAGGCAGGAGCTCGCGACTCTGTTATTTTGTGGTTTTCCTGCTTTCTCTTCAGCAGCCTCCTGCGCACCGACGATTCTGATGTAATTCAGCCGTTCAATTTAATACAATCAGCACTATTCTTTTAAAGCAGGTTATTTAAAGGTAATGTTAAAATACTGAAACATAACATTTACATTATTTTTATATGCATAGAAAATGTACAGTCCAACTTTTTATGACAAAGAGTTTAAATAAACAAGAAGTAAACAAACAAATAAACATAAAAATAAACAAACACCTTCATGCATACAGGACATATGTAAATAAAAAAAAATCTAAATGAATATTGTATTGGATAATTAATTAAAAAAAACGATAAAAAGTATTTTATGCTAATGTCAAAAACGTAAACATAAGATTTAATTTAATTATTTTTAAATATATGCTCCAAAATGAAAAACAATTTAAATAAGCAAAATAAATAAATAAATAAAAACATTTGAATATTTGACTTTTTGAATTTATTAAATAAATAAATAAATAAATAAATAAATAAATAAATGCATTTTTAATAATTTACTATGCATAGATTTCCAAAATAAATATTGTGTTGGATAATTAATAAAAAATAAAAAACTATAAAAAAGTATGTAATGCTAATGTCAAAAACATAAACATAAGATTTAATTTAATTATTTTTTATAAATACATGCCCCAACATAAAAAGCAATTTAAATAAGCAAAAAAAAAAAGAAATGAATAAAATAAATAATAAAATCATTTGATGTTTTAAAATTCATTAAATAAATAAAAAAATGCAGTTTTAATAATTTAATATGTAGAGAATTCCAAAATAAATATTGTATTGGATAATTAAAATGAAATAATAAAATAATAAAAAAGCTATAGAATGAAAAGAAGAAATAAAATAAGAAAACAGAGAAATCTTTACCTTTTAGGTCAGACCTTGATATTTGTGAGATGGAAAAAAAGTGAAAGATGTCAAAATGAAATGAAATGAAGAGTCTTCTCTTCCTGTTGCTGTGAACAGATTTAATATTTCGACATGAATCCGGGACGTTCCTGACAGGCCGGCTGCTGGATTTTGGCATGGAGACGGTACGGGGTGGAGTATTAGGAAACGGCTACGTGTTGGATTGGGAATGAAAATGAATGAGAGGGGAATAGTGAGTGTGCGTGTGTGTGTGTGTGTGTGTGTGTGTGTGTTGGGATGAAGGGGTGGGGTGGTGGTGGTTGTGAGTTATAATATTCCCAGTGTGATTTCACAGCTGTCATGTCTTGTGAAAAACGCTCACCGGTACAGCAGTGCACGAGGATCACACTCACACCAGCAGCTCGTCCAACATAGCAAAAAAGAAATGAACTGTTAATAAACAAGTATACACACACACACACACACACACACAAATACACACACACACACAAACACAAACACACACACACACACACACACACACAAAAAGATAAAAAAACAAACACACACAAA
>JAOTRJ010000038.1:33304659-33318567 GCA_028564905.1 Leptodoras praelongus | reverse complement strand
TTACACGGTCTTAGGCTGCTGAAACGCTTTCAAACTCATCTCATCTGATATTATATTATATTATATTATATTATATTATATTATATTATATTATATTATATTATGTTATATTATGTTATGTTATATTATATTATATTATATTATATTATATTATATTATATTATATTATATTATAGTAGTTAGTGGTTAGTGTTGACTTGGTGGTATTTTGGGAGGAAATGCTTCTTTCTTTCTTTGCTAATGACTGTTCAAGAAGGGAAATGCTACCAAGGAAAGAATGAGATTAAAACAAAACAAAACAACCCACCAGTAAATTCTTTCTTTCTATTCGTTCTATTCTTATATTTCGTTCTACTGTTCTGTTCTATTCAGGGCTATCTATCTATCTATCTATCTATCTATCTATCATAGTGATCACATATATATTCCTGATTGCAGTTTTTTATGAGCAGTTCGTCTAAGGATATCTCCAGCAAGCTTCCTGGAAGCACTTTCAGAGCTTCGGGTGAGACAACCCGCCAATCTTCCAGAAATCGTTCGTGATTAGAGTGCATTGTAGTTACATTACATCGTATTTTTTCTACCATCCTGCAAAACCCCATCAGGAGGCTGTGATAAATGGATGACCCGCTCTAAATGGGCCACAGCTCAGAAACCGCCAGCTTGTCTTTCAGTATTTGCACGCCAAAAAAACTTCTCTGAGAGTCCAATGGCCAAGGCTCTTGCCAAGGAAAATTAAAAAGCCATTCGGGCGTGATTGGCGAGCTGTTGATTGCTGGGATGGGTGGGGCAGCGCTTCACATCAGTCCAGCCGCCCAATAAGCGCAATCAGCCGCGCGCGCGCGTGCAATTCCGCCCTTTTTTTTCTCTTTCATTCACATAAACACCGCTTGAACGAAAATATACACGGCCACCTACTGCGCCAGTGAAAGTGAGGAGGAGTGGGCACCTCTACCCCAGAGCCTTTCTGATTTCACCGCAGTGCTGGACAATGGAGCGACGCGGCGGAACAAATCTCGTCTTGTAGTCCAGCGCGTGACGTGTGATGTTCCCATCCAGTGTGAAACGAAACTAATATTGCATGATCTCCAAATTTACCATCCAAAAAAAATGATGCATCAGTATACATATACATATACATATACATATACATATACATATACATATACATATACATATACATATACATATACACGCTTCCTGGATGATCCTGATGTAGCATATGTTTTACTAGATTATTAGTTATTTAGTAGGTTATAAAAACCACTTCTGGTGCAAGGGGTCCGAAAAAGAATCAGAAAAGTTTTGCATATGAGATATTTGTATATTTGTATATTTGTATATGAGATATATTTGTATATAAATCTAACCTACATGTAGATTAACTGCGAAAATGATGAACATTGTCCAAAATGAAAATCCGTCTATTAATAACACATCTATAGCCTGTATATATATTTTTACACGAATCAAACTACTTTTAGCATTGGCTCCATTTTTGCACATTTCGAGTTTAGCCACAATGTCAAACAAGAGTGAACTTGTGGCCCAGCAAGCAGACATTCATTTGACGGATCAGTCTGTCATGGGACTTTTCAAACATTTCCACTGCACCCTTTTGGTGAACCTCACGGCCTCCGAGCGCGCAATCGAGATCTCTGCTTCTTTCTGTGTGTGACATGACAATTTCATTTTCTTCTCCTTTCAGGGACAATTCTAACTTCTGCTTCGTTTCATTTGAGAATAGCAGCAGCGCATTGCAAGGCGCTGTTTGCACCCAGTAGCGCATAAATAGCCCAGATTTCGCATTGAAACGTGCATTTATTTTCACATTTCTATCTTCTGAGTGCAAATCTGTTTATTATGTTATGTCTTGTCCAATTGCAGATTTTATTTTATTTTATTTTTTCTTCATTTATTTTTAATTGAAACAGTTTGTGCATGTTACCTAGGTTTATTTTGCTCTAGGCTTGCAGACTGACAGCAGATCTTTTTTGGACTGACAAAATGACAGATCACACTTTATAAAAATGTGTCATACGTAATATTGTGATGGGAAAATCCTGTTTTTTGGGGGTCCGGCGAAAATAGACAGTGTATCTGTGTAATTATGAGCAACGGCGTACACGCAACTGTTTCATTAAAATATAAGTGTTGCTTTTCATTCCCTGTAATAGACCACACTTGCGCGCCTCACAGAGGTAACACATAATGCAATATGTCTTTTATTTACGTAGTAAATATAAATCATACCCGAAAAAGTAACAACTTCTTGTTTAAGTTGGAGTACTATTTTAGAAGCAAAGGCTATGACCGGAACATGCAGACAGTGTGCAAGGAATATCGCGTCTCACTTGCAGAAACTAGGTATGCAGGCATGCAGAGTGAGCAGGAGGTGAATCTCTACATGTTGTCAAATATTTGACTGGAGCTCGTCATGGAAAATGTGCGCTCTGGATGAAGTGGGTGTGCGCCTCAGCTAATGCGCTTGGAGAGGTTTGTTAAAGAGGCACCGAGATATAAAGCAAAGACACATGCATAATGCATAAACGCATAGATATTAAATAAAGTACAAAGCGATAATATACTATAGAGTATCTATAATGTAAATATAAAGTATCTCTTATGCAGCCTTCTCAATAATCATGTGGTACCATGTCCAAAAAGGTGTACAATATTATAGCAACATTAAGAGCCTAGCGTGTAATTTATGACGTATAAATACAATGTTACGCATCTATATGGAGATACTACTGGTTGTTGCAAAGCACAGTCTGAGATTTTACTATAGTGCATGTTGTAAAAGGTGAGCATACTACGTGTTTGTGTGTGTGTGTGTGTGTGTGTGTGTCAGTCTGGTCAACATGAGAGGTGGATATTAGGACATGGGAAGCATGTCAGAGAAGATCAGCAGGATTGTTTTAATACAGACCAGTGGCGACGTGCCAGAGTGTGTACTAAACAGCAGAGTCAAAATAACACGCCGACAACTACATCTAAGGCAATCTAGATTAGATTAGAATAGTATAGTGCATGCTATTTTTATGTGATAGACCTATTTAGTGGTAAGAGTGTGCTTTTGTTGTGTAGGGAACGCACATAGCGCATAGCAGTGTAGAAACCAGGGGTTCCTCTTGAAATGAAGTCATCAACGTTAATTAAACGCAGCGGTGAGACGAGAACTCACGGGTGCACGATCAACCTTTCTCTTTCCCTCTTTCTCTTTCTCTCTTTCTCTCTCTCACTCTCTCTGTCTCTCCCGGTTTTACATGTTGGGTGGTCCGCGCGCTGATAAATGCGTCCTGCGCGGAGGACGTGGAGTCCGGTTCTATCAATATACACTCCGTTACTTGGGTTTCGGTCACAACAGCGAGTGCCCGAGGCTTGCTTCAGCCTTAATGGCTTGTCCGTGGCGACAGGGGGTTGTATATTTTTTATTTAACCCTACATAATGGCAGGTCACTAGACTACGTCATGTACAACGTGAAAAGTAGCACAGAGTTTGCTTCAAGTATGCAAAAAGTTTTCTGAATTTAATTCTGTACAAAGAATTTAAGAAATGTCTACAATAATATACTATTTAATAATAATATACTAATATAGGATAGGTAATTCCAGGATGTCTTTGGTGCATGGTTAAGGCTATAGGCTTTTGCTTTCCAGCTGTGGGCTTCTGCCGAAAATCGGATCCCAGCTCAGCCAGACTGCGCGCACTTCATATACAGCCAGAAAAAATATTCATGTTCATGTTAATGATAACAGTTTTTTGTTTCACGTTTCTGCTTACAGCAAATGATTAAGCATTTAAGCTAATTGTAATAAACTACTATATTTTCGGTTCGTTTTTCTCAGTGCACCACTGCGTTTCATAAAGATATTACGTTTTCTACAAAATAATGCGAATAAACACACGTCGATTATCAGCCCGAATTCAGGTGACAAGTGAAGGTGACTTGACTCACCTCGACTCACCGTTTAGCCGTCTTCATCTAGCAAAAGTTTCTCCTAGCAAGTGCAGATCACAGTCCCAGCTTTAATAAACGTGCTTCTGACAGAAGCGTCTACCGGCTTCATCTCCACAATTGTGTTAAAACAAAGAATCACAAATAGTTTGCGCTGCATAGAACGGACGCATAGCCTCAGAATGGATATTAGCAGCTCTTGTGGGGCTTTTTGCTTGATTTTTTATTTAAAGAAGGCCAGAGAAAATGTTTACATTTGACAGTATAAACATCCTGCCCATGTTCCTGTCTGTCTTAAAAAGAAATCGGACCGAGTGCTCCTGTGAACACGGACAGCGTTTTTACTTTTTAACCCAAAAATATTTTTTTATTTTCATATTTCATGTATTATTACAGATTTTTTTTTTTTAACTCAGTGTTGGAATAAATATGAAAGCATCTATGTGTGATGAGAGGCTCTGAAAATGAGCAACAAAATTATGCATGAATTTAAACAGATAATAATACGGAACAACTTTATAAAAGCTATTTTAATATCACACAGTGATAAGAAAAGAAATGCTAAAATGAATCAGCATAAATTGTAGCACACACACATATATATATATATATAGAGAGAGAGAGAGATCTATTCTATTCGGCATAGATATTCATTATTTAAGTCTGATTAAACTTAAAATATATATTTGACTGATGACTTTAAAATTCATATTCATGCTTTATTTTCTGCCGAGATATCCATGCAAACAGACAAGCGGCTTTCTAACAGTAGAAAACTTTACTCAGAGTTGCCAGATGTTAGTGAGCCCACCCCACGGCGTGCAGATGAAAATGGGCGGAGACTGGGCGGGGCGCAACGCGCTTCATGACGTCTTCATGATGGTCAAGAGCTTGGCTAGGCGCTGATGGCCACAGATAAGTAAAGGGCGATCTGCAAAGCACGAGTGAGACGAGACGAACCCCAAGCCGTAGTTTTTAAGAAGCTCCCCTTCTGTGTTGACTGTGGACAGCGCGGTTGCAGGACATTTCCTACTCGAGGACACTGAAGCTGCTGAACTAAAGGCGACAGCTTGTCCGCGGTGCGCTCGCTTTTCTTGGAGCGTTAGGATTTCTTTGCCGCTTTCTGTGGGTCATGACACGATCTGGCTGATCGCTGGTGCCGAAGTTTCAGTGATCTCGCTACAGGTGGAGGACTAGCCTTTCTTTAAAAAAGGCAAAGCCGTGTTAAGCGCCCGGAACCGATGACGGCCGAGGTCCAGCAGCCTTCCGTGCAGCCGCCTGCCCAAAGCAGCCCGATGTCCGCGCCCGAGAAAGTGCACGCTCAATCGGCGGCCATGGACGCGGCCTCCTCCACCACCAAAGCCAAAAAGACAAATGCTGGCATCCGGCGTCCCGAGAAGCCGCCGTATTCGTACATCGCGCTCATCGTCATGGCCATCCAGAGCTCGCCTACGAAGCGTCTTACGCTCAGTGAGATCTACCAGTTTCTCCAGAGCCGCTTCCCGTTCTTCCGCGGCTCTTACCAGGGCTGGAAAAACTCCGTGCGCCACAACTTGTCTTTAAACGAGTGCTTCATTAAGCTGCCCAAGGGGCTTGGGCGGCCAGGGAAAGGCCACTACTGGACCATCGACCCTGCGAGCGAGTTCATGTTCGAGGAGGGCTCTTTTCGGCGCAGACCACGCGGATTCCGGCGCAAATGTCAGGCGCTCAAGCCGTCCATGTACAGCATGATGAACGGACTCGGGTTCAACCACCTACCCGAGTCTTACAACTTCCAGGGTAGCGGCGGAGGCCTGTCTTGCCCGCCAAACAGTTTATCCTTAGAGAGCGGGATTGGGATGATGAACGGACATTTGGCAGGCAACATGGAGGGAATGGGCCTGGCGGGACACTCCATGTCTCATCTGTCGGCCAACAGTGGGCACTCCTATATGGGGAACTGTACGGGATCCACGGGGAGCGAGTATCCCCATCACGACAACTCAGCCTCGCCCCTGCTGTCCGGCGGCGGAGTCATGGAGCCGCATCCCGTTTACTCGAGCACGACTTCGGCGTGGGCGCCCGCGCCGTCAGCTTCCCTTAATAACGGGGCGTCTTACATTAAACAGCAGCCACTGTCTCCGTGCAACCCCGGAGCAAACCCTTTACAGCCGAGCTTACCCACGCACTCTTTGGACCAGTCCTATCTGCATCAGAACGGACACAACACGACCGACCTACAAGGTAAATTATATTTACAGAAAAAATATCCAGCATGTAAAAACTTTTATGCACTTTTACTCATGAAAATAAAATCCATTTTCAATTCTGCTTTGTGAAAGTACATTCAAGCCGTGCTATAAAGTCATATACCGACATCATTACCAATAAATACTAAAATACCAAAGTGCGCATATCATTTTGTTATATTTAATTAAACCCTGCTGCTTCTATGCGTGTAATTTCTCGAGTGTATCCTGTTCCTCTTCCGGGACTCGCCTTTAAAACGCTGCCAGTGTAGACTCCAGTTTAGCAGCGTGCGCGGCGCCCTGTCCGGTGGGAATCGCGTGCGAGCACGGCGCTGTCAATTAACAGAAAGATCTCCCACCCTGAAGTCAACCATGCAGCCCTTCCACACTTACTCCCTGCAGGCGGTGTAATCAGCCCAGCCAAAATAGATACGGCTGTCATTAAATGCTACACGAAACCAGCGGCTTCAGAATGACACCCACAGTCAACACTGGGATCAATTTAAAGTGCGCAGATGTTTTTTTTTTTTGCTTTGCATCGCGTTTGGAACAAATCCGACTTCGGGAGCTTAAAACAACAGCTTTAACGTGTTGTCGAGAATTACAGATTAAACACAACAGCAAAGCTTTGAGTCTGGAGTTACATTCGTGTTCAAAAATAATTATACTGAAGTGGAACTTGATCTTTCCGAAAATGCATGCAATAATAATAATAATAATAATAATAATAATAAATATATATAATACTAGATTGTTGTTATTATTATTATTATTATTATTATTTTATTAACTAAGTCATGGTAATATTTTACTCCTGAATTACAATTATAAACCAAAACTCTTTCCATTCAATGTAAACATTTTATTATAATTGCCCAAAATGTTCATACTATTTTTTTTCCGATTTTATACATTTAAAAAAAAAGCAGGCATGCCTTTAATAGCCTAACGAGGACGCTTTCTTTGTGTGTGATTTCCCTCCCGTAGGTATTCCCAGGTACCACTCCCAATCTCCGAGCATGTGCGACCGGAAGGAGTTCGTCTTCTCTTTCAACGCCATGACATCTTCAACGATGCATTCACCTGGAAGCGGCTCTTATTATCATCATCAACAAGTCGCCTATCAGGACATCAAGCCTTGTGTGATGTGACAGCACTGGTAATGAATTAAAGACTAATTCAACACTGATGAAGGAGCCACTGAGCCTCTGCGGTGGGAAAAAGAAAAACAACAACACACGGGCCTGAAAGGAGGAGCGGATTCGCTGGAAGAGAAGGAGAAAAAGGACAGCGGCGCTCATCATGAGAGGCTACAGCCATATAACAATGATGCAAACTCGGTACAGAAACATGGACAGGAGAAAAGGACCCTAACCCTAAGCCGGGTACCTTAACCGTCTCGGGTGTGTAAGATGATGTGTGCCAAATTTATTCAAGCTATTTCCAAATAAGACTGCGCAAGAACTAATGTGCATCTCAATGCAAAAAAAAAGAAATATAGAAAGAAAGAAAACCCGCTTGGTACTAACTCTGCTGGCGGATGGATACCACTTGAGTGTAGATTATGAGTGACTGTCCGTGTTATCATTCCGGGAACCAGAATTTGAATTTTCTTTTTCAGTGAAAATTGTATTACGATTTTTTTTTTAAATATAGGCTTATATAAATAGTATAAATTTCATCCAGGACACGCTGTTCGATAGCTACCTGATCATATCAATTTGAATTCTAAATCTAATTCTAATCAGTGCAAGACTAAGTGTAAAGGTCCATTAGGTTATCACACGGAAGCAAAACGAAGGCACTTTTAAACCTTAAAGCGCAAACTTTATTTATTCTGTTTATATTTGGATTGTATAATTATAGCCATAGTATTGATCGCTTTATCGGCAATATTTGCCCAGACGCTGTCTTATTCTTCGGTGTAAACAGAAAATGAAGGTTTAATGTAAGCACTGTTTTTTTTTTTTGTTTGTTTGATTGGTGTTTTATTTTTTTTTTGTATATCCGTATTGACACAAGTCATTTTCCAGCACTGTAAAAAATGTATATGGTGTAGGTTATATCTTTTTTTTAGTAGGCATCTTTTACTTTCTATTTTCGTGTTTTTAGACATTAGGTCATCTACACACGATATGTATAAAAAAAATTGTATAAAACAGTAATGGCATGCAGTTGGAATTAAACTGTTCAAAATTATACGCATCAAATTTTCAGGTTTTCTAAGATAATTCGATTTCTTTTTGTGGGATTGCCTTCGGGGATGAATAAAAAACAACAACAAAATAGTACGTAGGAATAAAAACAGCTCTTAAAAATAAAATGTAGACAAACGTTTCACTTTACTACGACGTATAAAAAATGTTTTCAAATGGATAAGTGATTATTATTATTAATACTAATATTATTCATATTATTTATTTATTTATAGTATAACTACTTACTTTCCAAATCAAAACGCGTCCTATTAACAGCGCATTTAATTAATACATTAATTATATCAATTGCACGCACTTTTCGGATTGGAGGAAATTAACCCTTGTAATCCTACGAAACCAGGGAGAAACCCAAAAAGCAAAGGCAGAGAGAGAACACGAGTGTGTGCCACATTTTTTTTTCTGTCTTTATTAAAATGTTTCGGATAAAATGAAAATGTAACATAATACAAGCGGTCACCAAGTTCGTATTATTATTATTATTATTATTACTACTATTATTATTACTACTACTACTATTATTATTATTATTATTATTATTATTGTTACTACTACTATTATTATTATTATTATTGTTACTACTACTTCTATTATTATTATTATTACTACTACTACTATTATTATTATCATTATTATTATTATTACTACTACTACTACTATTATTATTATTATTATTATCATTATTATTATTACTATTATTATTATCATTATCATCATCATCATTATTATGATCACTACTACTATTATTATTATTATTATCATTATTATTATTATTATTATTATTACTACCACTTCTATTATTATTATTATTACTACTACTATTATTATTATCATCATTATTATTATTACTATTATTATTATCATCATTATCATTATTATGATTATTACTACTACTATTATTATTATTATTATTATTATTACTACTACTACTATTATTATTATCATTATTATTACTACTACTTCTATTATTATTATTACTACTACTACTACTACTATTATCATTATTATCATTATTATTATTATTATTATTACTACTACTACTATCATTATTATTATTATTATCATTACTACTACTATCATTATTATTATTATCATTATTATCATTATTACTACTACTTCTATTATTAGTATTGTTACTACTACTATTATTATAATTATCATTATTATTATTATTATTACAACTACTTCTATTATTATTACTACTACTATTATTATTATCATTATTATTACTATTACTATTATTATTACTATTATTATTATTATTATTATTATCATTATCATTATTACTACTACTTCTATTATTATTATTATTATTATCATTATTATCATGATTATTACTACTACTATCATTATTATCATTATTATCATTATTACTATTATTACTATTATTATTATGATTATCACTAATACTTCTATTATTATTATTGTTACTACTACTATTATTATTAATCATTATCATTATTATTACTATTATTATTATTATTACTACTACTACTATTATTATCATTATTATTATTACTATTATTATTATCATTATTATCATTATTACTACTACTTCTATTATTATTATTGTTGTTACTACTATTATTATTATTATTATTGCTATTATTATTATTATTATTATTATTATTATTATTACTATTATTATTAGTGGTGGTATTATTCTTACTATTATTATTAGTGGTATTATTATGTTTTCTACATGAATAAAACTGATATATTTTTCATTTTTCATTTCAGGACCTGTACAGATCAGCTGAGGAAATAGAAACGGTCCCTGTTATACAGATTAATATCAAGTGTCCTGTACAATGTGTGTAGTTTATGTTTTTTGCTGGATGTAGACTCACAGGGTCTCATTTTGTCCAGATGTCCTCATCGGCACCTCAGAGTTCTGACACAACGCTCCTGAGGGGAAATTCTGTGGAGGTAAAGATCACACTTAGTCATGATGTACGTACAGACAGGACTATTATCACCAAATAAAACTCGGCACAAGGTTTAATGAAATCAGGTTTTAGTCTGGAGAACAAGCACACGTGGTGTGATGGTCAGTGGTCCACACACTCTTCAGACAGGCAGTGTTCCTCAGGCTGGACGGGGTGGTGGAGCTGGCACCTCACTCCTCTCTCTCTTCCACATCTCTCCATTTCCCTCTTCTAACCTGGTTTGACCTCACCTTCAGCCAGACCCCACCAACACACAGACTTCATGTCCTGGACTTGGTCTTCACCAGACCTGCCTCACCGATGGACCTCGAAGTAACTCCGCTCCACTGCTCAGATCACCACTTTCTGTAATTCACTCTTTCTCTCCCTCCTCACCCTCTCACCGCTACAGCCACACCACCACTCGCCGTAACCTACACTCTACCTCCCTCTCATGCCTTGCCTCTTCTATCATTACTGCTCTTCCATCACACGACTCTTTTATCTTCTCTCGACTTGGATACTGCTCCAGATACCTTCCTCTCTCAACTGAGAACGTTCTCCAGCTCCTGACATCCAGCAGTCCCACATCATGTCCTGTGGATCCTATCCCATCCACACTCCAGACAATCTCATAGGAGCTCCTACCATCTGCTAAATTGGAGTCAACCATCATAACCTTCTGTCCATTCTTTCTAATCTTGGCATCGCTGGCTCTGAATGGAAGTGGTTCTAGTCTTACCTGGAAGCACGCTCAACATCTGCACCATTCAAACTCTCCACTGGTGTCCCACAAGGCTCCGTGCTGGGTCCTCTCCTATTCTCACTCTCCACACGGTGACTGGGAGATGGAATTGTTGGAATTATTATTTGGAATTGTTTTTATATCAGTTCTGATGGCGCTGTGGTAGTTTTTGCCAGAAGAGGGTGCTGTTGGTCTTTTGTAGAGGATCCAGTCAAGTGCCCTTCGTCCTCTTGGTTTTATTGCTGCGGGTTTGTTCATTGATAGGATTTACTTAACGCTAGACTCTGAGGCACGCTAGTCTGGTGATAACTTTGATAAACTCTGGTTTGTAATCTCATCAGATGACAGGCCAGGGTGTGTCAGTCTGATCCAGGGGGTCAGCCTTGAGTTTAGGGCGTGTGTGTGTGTGTGTGTGTGTGTGTGTGTAGATCCTTCTGGGTGTGTGGGATCACACTTAAAACAAAGCAGGATCTACATTACATTATAAAAGCTGAACATTTTGTGCCGGTGTACTGGGGCACACTGATTCATGGGTAAATTCTGCCACCTAGAGGTCAGTTTAGGTTTCTACAACTACCAAACCCTGGGTCAGATTCCTCTGGTTCAGTTCCAGGGCTCTTTATTCATTCATTCATTCATTTTCTTAATGAATGAATGAATCTTCTTCTGCATAGGGTGCAAGGCAGGAACAACCCCAGACAGCGCGCCAATCCATCGTACACACACACAGTAGTAGTAATAATAATAATAGTAGTAGTAGTAGTAATAATAATAATAATAATAATAATAGTAGTAGTAATAATAATAATAGTAGTAGTAGTAGTAATAATAATAATAGTAGTAGTAGTAATAGTAGTAGTAGTAGTAGTAATAATAATAATAGTAGTAGTAGTAGTAATAATAATAATAATAATAATAATAATAGTAGTAATAATAATAATAGTAGTAGTAGTAGTAGTAATAATAATAATAGTAGTAGTAGTAGTAGTAGTAATAATAATAATAATAATAGTAGTAGTAGTAGTGGTAGTAATAATAGTAGTAGTAGTAGTGGTAATAATAATAGTAGTAGTAATAGTGGTAGTAATAATAATAATAGTAGTAGTAGTGGTAGTAGTAATAATAATAATAGGAATAGTAGTGGTAGTAGTAATAATAATAATAGTAGTAGTGGTAGTAGTAGTAGTAATAATAATAATAATAATAATTATAGTAGTCATAATAATAGGAGTAGTAGTTATAAATAATAATAATAATAATAATACAAAAATAACTACTACTACTACTATTAATAATAATAATAATATTAATAATAATAATCCATACATAGCAAATACTTTTCATACAATACCATACATATTTATTTCATTATAATATTTTAATATTATATTGTATTTGAAAATTGTAACATTTAAAAGGAGGCCAACAGGTAGAGAATATATTTTTTTTTAAATATTTTGTGAAATTTTGTAAGGGATATTTTGTTAATAATGGTACATTACATCCCATTTTTCCTGTGTGTGGCAACTTTATAATAATAATAATTGTATGCCAGTTCTGTTCCTCATTCACAGAGTATAGTACAGTTGATAGTACAGTCCCAGACCAACTAGCAAACAAAAACACAAAGTACCAAAAGATTCATTCCGATTCAGGCAAATGGACTTATAGGTGTGCACATGCCCATGTTATTGTTGCTTGTTAGTGCATGCGTATTTAATACAGCACGATATACATTATTGCTCAAATGCAGCATTATTCTTGTCTGCTTTCACAGGTACTCATGTGATGGAGGGCTCAGGCCGGATGGTGGTCACAGCTGTTGGTGTGAACTCTCAGAGTGGAATCATCTTTACCCTGCTTGGAGCTGGTGGAGAAGAGGAAGAGAAGAAAGAGAAGAAAGGTACAGTATGTTCTTCATATGCTTAAAAAAGGCTCTGGTTTCTGGTTTGCCTTGAGCAAATTTTGGCACATTGCCAACTAAATGTCACCATTCACTAACCAATTAAAATGGTCCTTTTTTGTTGCAAGAATGAATGCACAGTGACGGTTCTTATTAATACCATTACGAGAAATGATAAGAGGGTTGCTTATAGCACTGAAGCACAAAAGGCAAAAATCAGCAGTGATTTTCATGCCTGTGAAAATGCTGTAGTAGCTTTTCATTAAGTCTGGAAAAATAATGCTTTCTGGTTGATCTTGCAGGTGAAACATCATCAAACGAAAATATGTATTGCTAATGGTGGGATTTGTTATGAGTTCATACTGTTATGAGTTCAATGTTAAAAGGGAACTTTAACCATGTAACATGTATTGTAAGTGAGATTGCATTTTATTTCAACACAATACTTTCAACAGAACAGCAAATTCTCACAATGGGTAATGCACCCAGCCTGGCAGTTACTGAAAACAACACTGGCTGATGCATTACGAACACATTAGATAGATAATGCCAAAATGTTGGTGCTACTTTGTAAGAGCGTGTTGACGGGCAGTGCTATAGAATTTAACCATCTAGCTAAGAGAACATTTTTCAAACTATTGTCTATAGTTTTGTGACTGGATTCTTGCATTTAACAATAAGTATACATGAACAAATGAAAGGTTTCCAAATGCTCTAAAAAACGTTTAGTTATTTACCATTGAATAGAAACTATTTTAACAAAGGCACCATCAAAGTGGTGTATTTATTATCCATTAATAGATTTCTGCTAAGAATTATGCTAATTCTTCAGCATACATGCTTTCTGTATATATACAGTGCAGGCCAAAAGTTTGGACACACCTTCTCATTCAATGCGTTTTCTTTATTTTCATGACTATTTACAT
>JAOTRJ010000038.1:32885992-32899450 GCA_028564905.1 Leptodoras praelongus | reverse complement strand
AAGCGTACACGCCGAACCGCATGTTATCATTCTAAACAGCATTGCGGTGTGGTATTCTTCCATACTGTTTAGTCCAAGATGATACAGCCTAGATTGCTGTAATGAATTTCTAGCAGAAAACATAGACCGAGGTTTTCATTAGTATTGTATGTTTGATACTGAGGCAAGCAGAGTAATCAATTTGGGTAATGAAAATAATGATCACATTTTTCTTACTGTACCACACTGCTCGGTAGATAAAGTCCAGCTAGCAGCAATCTTTAACAAATGCAAATACACAAACAGTGTGGTTTTTTTTTTCCTAGTGTTGAAAACAACATTACATTATTAAGTGATTTTGTGCAGATGGATGGATGTTCATCTGTTCCTGAAGAAGTAATAGCATAATTACACAGTGTAAATTACAGGTGATGCTGAAATTACTTGCAGTGCCTGGCAAGCATTTACTTTACTTTTTTTTTCCCCCTTCTCCATCTTGTTCAGGTGATTGCTTCAGATGTGCTCCCGGAGAAGATGTTCCTACCAGTGCCAAACTCTAATACCCAGCAAACGAAGGCAGATTCCAGCTGCAATGGAGTTAAAAGACCTGAGGGTAAGTAGAAGTTCGGACTCAACTTCGGTAATTAAGAGCGAGCAATGCTGAGAGCAATGCAGTGGAATTTAACAGCAAAAAAGATACACGTGCATGTCTTTAGGTCCCGTTCCTGCATTTTATGTTTAAAAAAAGGATCCTTAAATAGGGCGACACGGCGGCTCGGTGGGTAGCACCGTCGCATCATAGCAAGAAGGTCCCAGGTTCGATCCCCGGGTGGGGCGGAGACTCTGGGTCCTTTCTGTGTGGAGTCTGCATGTCCTCCCCGTGTCCGCATGGGTTTATTCCGGGTTCTCCGGTTTCCTCCAACAGTCCAAAGACATGCACGTTAGGTTGATTGGTGTTTCTAAAGTGGCCCTAGTGTGTGACTGTGTGTGTGAGTGTGTGTGCCTTACGATGGATTGTTCCTGCCTTGCGATCTATGCTGTCGGCTAGGCACCGGCTCTCCCGCGACCCTGAAAAGGAATAAACGGTCAAGAAAATGAATGAATGAATGAATGGATGCTTAAATGTTCATTCAGTTAGGCATATTGGAAAGTGAAAAAAATGCATTTTCGTTTGATACGCCAACAGTGGCAGCCTGCGGTGATTGCTGGGGCTTGAACATTCTAGTCAGTAACCCAACCCCTTAACCATTGAACCACCCCTGCCCGCAGATCGAGGCGTTTGTTTTGACAAGATGCTTCTGTACACTTGAGATTTCAGTCTACCATCAACATGTAACAGTGTACCGTAACTGAGCCAGATCTGCTCTCAGTGTGCTGATTGTAAGATAAAATATTACACCTTTTTAAATGTTTTTATTTTGTTTATCAGAACAAGGTGAGGATGAAGAAGAGAGAGTGATCACATGCCGACCAGAGACAGCAAAAACGCAAAAGCAGCCCTTAGAAGATGCAGAAGCCACAAAGGAAAATAACGCTGCATTCCCTTGCTGGCAAAAAGGCTGTAACAAAGTCTTGACATCATCTAGTGCCCTCCAAACACACGTCAACCACTTCCACAGCCAGAGACTTCAAATGCCGATTTCAGACCGCCACGTCTACAAATACCGTTGCAGTCAGTGCAGCCTTGCCTTTAAAACTGCTGAAAAGCTGCAACAGCATTCTCAATACCATGCCATCAGGGCTGCCACTATGTGCTGCCTGTGCCAACGAAGCTTTCGAACAATACAGGCCCTGCAGAAGCACTTAGAGACTAGTCATCTAGAGCTTAGTGAGATCCAGCTACAGCAGATCTGTGGCAGTCTGTTGATGACTGAAGATCTCTTAGCCTCTGAAGACCAAGGGCTTGATGAAGAACAGGGAACATTTGAGGAGGAAAAAGTGAAAGAGGATGAAGAAAGTGACCTGGAGGAGAAAATAAGCCCATCTCATAGTGTATTGAGTTTCGCTCGAGAAGATACTGAACTCAATCCAAAGCCTTCAGTTGTGCCTCTGAGAAAAGGGCCAAACCTCTCAACAGAGAAATTCCTGGATCCATCAAGACCCTTCAAATGCACTGTGTGCAAGGAATCTTTCACACAAAAGAACATTCTCTTGGTGCACTACAACTCTGTCTCACACTTGCACAAAGTGAAGCGTTCGGTACAGGATTCCTCGGCTGCCTTGCCAGAGTCCGTCAGCAGCAGTGCTGACCACAAACCCTTCAAATGTAGCATTTGCAGCGTAGCGTACAGTCAGAGCTCCACCTTAGAGATTCACATGCGATCCGTACTACACCAAACCAAAGCTCGTGCAGCCAAACTTGATTCATCAGCAGCTAGCTCAACATCTGTTAACCCTTCGCTTCATAAAGTAGTTTCAGATAATGCCACAGCCAGCTCGCCTACAGTTCTGAAGCCTACAAACGCTATGAACAGCGTGAGTTGTACTACTTCGGTTCTTGACCAGAGTCAGTTAAAGCACCAACTGAGCAATGAACACAATGTCGTGTCATCAAGCCAAACCATCAGCATTTCTTCACTATCTGAGGAGAGTAAAAAGAAACCAATGGTAGATGTAATGTCAACAACAAACCAACATAAACTATTACAACAGCAGCAATTACAGCAACAACAGTTAGTACAGGCTCAAGCACAGATCCAGCAGGAGCTGCAAAAGAAAGCAGCTCTTCTTCAGTCCCATTTGTTCAATCCAGCACTTCTTCACCATTTCCCCATCACAGCAGATACTCTCCTTCCACTGCAGCAGCAACAGCAACTGCTGCTTCCATTTCTCATCCCAGGAGGCGAGTTTCAGATTAGCCCTGAGCTAAATCTAAAGGGTTCAGAGTTAAACCTCAGCAAAGCAAAGCCTGGAGCACCTGAAAATTGTGCTGAGCCATCCCAGCAGGATAGCCTTATCTCTTCTTGTAAACAGCCACTGAGCGGAGTTGCAGCTAGTACTTCCCAGGACAGTGGTCCTGTTCCTCAACAAGCTGATGAACAGATACTCACCTCTGATTCTCAGATTCACAAAGGCATGGATGAAAGCAGTAATAAAGACACAAAGGAGCTGTGTAAACCCACCTCACATAATAATATTGGTATTTTCAAAGCACAAGATGAGGTTGAGGATGAGCTTGAGGATGAGGATCGTGGAGAATTCTTCACACATTTAATTCCACCAAGGGTAGCTCATGATGCACCTGGAAATGTTTCAAAAGCTTTGCTGGAGAACATAGGGTTCGAGCTAGTAATGCAGTTTAATGAAAATAAGCAGCAGTATCAGAGAACTCAGACTGAGGTTGTGCCAAACGGACAGACAAAGTTCAACACCAAAGAGGTGCATCATGCAGACTCTGTTGGAAAGCTAGAGTGTGAATCCTGTGGGAAGCTTTTTTCAAATGCATTGATACTAAAGAGCCATAAAGAGCATGTTCACAAATATATTTTGCCAATACAGTCAGTAGAGAAATTTGCCAAAGACTACAGAGAACAATATGACAAGGTTTTTCCTTTTACTTCTTCAACTCCTGACACGTCTGCCTCTTTACCTTCCCCTGGTTCACCTCCACTCCCTCCGGCAGATCCAACTCAAAAGAAAGCTGTGTCGTGCATTCCTGCCCCTACAACCACAGTTACTCCCCCTAGTGTCTCAACACCCCAAGTCCCATTAGCTACAATCCCCTTACCCATTGACTTGCCACTTTTCTCTCCACTCCTCATGCACCCCATTCCCCTGCCAGGTTTGCCCCCTCAACTACCTGTACATCTACCACCAGTCGAGGCTGGTCTCACATCTGACTTGGCCCAGCTTTATCAGCAGCAGTTAACTCCTTCCATGTTGCACCAGCAGGGTAAAAGACCTCGAACCAGGATCACTGATGATCAACTAAAGATTCTGCGGCAGTACTTCGATATCAATAACTCCCCAAATGATGACCAGATCCAAGACATGGCTAACAAATCTGGCTTGCCAAATAAAGTTATAAAGCACTGGTTCAGAAACACGCTGTTCAAGGAGCGTCAGCGCAATAAAGACTCCCCGTATAACTTCAATAACCCACCGATAACAACCTTAGAAGAAGTCAAAGTGGATTCCAGGCCATCCTCTCCTGAACTTCCAAGACAAGAGATGTCAGGAGGGAAGAGGTCCTCAAGGACCAGGTTTACTGACTACCAGTTAAGGCTCCTTCAAGACTTTTTTGATGCAAATGCCTACCCTAAAGATGATGAATTTGAGCAACTGTCAAACCTACTGAACCTTGCTACTCGTGTCATTGTGGTCTGGTTTCAAAATGCTCGTCAGAAAGCCAGGAAAAGCTTTGAAAACCAAGGAGAGGGAGGAAAAGACATCGAGCTGCGAGAGCTTTCTAATGACCGCTATATTCGTACTGCCAACAGCAGCTATGAGTGCAAGAAATGCAACATGGTGTTTCAGCGCATTTTTGATCTTATCAGTCATCAGAAGAAAGTGTGCTATAAAGACGACGATGACATATTCTGTCATCCTGAGCTTTTGTTGGATCTTAAACCTCACAGTCCTAAACCTGACACCTCAAGCCTGAATCTACCACCCTCCAGTTCTAGCCTCTCAAACTGTACTGAGCTAAGCACAGACGGAAATTCAACTGACAAAGAGCAGTCAGACCCTGACACTGTGTCTGATTCACATACTGAGGATCTTAAACCGATAACAGAAGCATCTGAACATTGTCTTGAAAATTCAAAGCTTGAAGCAACATATAAACAGACAAAGCTTCCTAATGAAGAGAATATACAGTCATTCTCTAAAATTCAATCTCCATCCCCTCTGCATCAACAGCAACAGACTAACCCATCTATCACCCAGACAAGCCCAGTTCCATCGCAGAATTCTCAGATGAGTTCAGCAAGTCCATCTGCTCAGCAACAACACCCCAATCAAGCACATCAGATGACTCCTTATCATTGCATTCAGTGCAAATTGAGCTTCCCATCTTTTGAACATTGGCAAGAACATCAGCAGATGCACTTCCTTGTTGCTCAGAATCATTTTGTTCCTCCACAATTCCTGGACCGCACCATGGATATCCCCCTTATGCTTTTTGACTCAACTAATCCTCTGATGGCCAGGCAGGTACTTTCTGGAGCTTTTCCACAGATAGCACTCAGTTCATCTACAGCCATTCCTGACTCAACTGTAAATTCCTTGAAGAGGAGGCTCGAGCCCAAATCAGGAACTAGTGCTGTGGAAAATGATTGGGAGCACAGTGGGGATGATTCCCAGAGAGACAAGCGAATGAGGACAACCATCACCCCAGAACAGCTGGAGATATTATACCAGAAATACCTCTTAGATTCCAATCCAACACGGCAAATGCTGGACAACATTTCCCAGGAAGTAGGTCTCAAGAAGAGAGTGGTTCAGGTGTGGTTCCAGAACACTCGAGCCCGCGAACGAAAAGGCCAATTTCGTGGCCTGGGTCCAGCTCAAGCCCATCGACGCTGTCCGTTCTGTCGTGCACTATTTAAGGCACAAACTGCCCTTGATGCTCATATACGTTCACGGCATTGGCATGAAGCAAAGAATGCGGGATTCAGCATGGCAGTAGCTGGTATGACCCAAGAGCAGGAGGGCTCTCAAATGAAAATGGATTTGTTCAGTTTTTCTAACTCTTTACAGATGCCAAACACAGCTGAGGGGCTGAATGGTCCAGACTCTCTAACTTGTAAAAGCATGGATCTGTCTTCACATGATCAGGGTCCTAGTCCAAAGCCCCTAATAAGCGGAAGGGCGAATGGCTTAGAAGGGTCATCCACCTCAGTCCAACAGTTTTTTGAATGTGGCAACCTAGATAACCACAAAGGTACTTCTGCGAACCCAGTCCCTAATGGAACCATTACTGATGAAGAAAATTACTCTGAGGGAAAACAGAATAGCACTGATCACTTGTCCTGCAGTTCTGAGAGAGAGGCTTCTTCAGAAAATGAAGACAAGATGTCCTCAGGGCTGGTTAGCCCTGCAATGAGTTTCAATGCAAAGGATTATGATAATGATTTGGTCTTGGATTACAGTGAGAACTCAAGCTTAGCTGACCCTGCCTCCCCCTGTCCTGGAGGATCCAACAGTCAAAGCATAGACAATGACAGGCTGGGTCAAAAACGCTATCGCACTCAGCTAAGCAACTTGCAAGTCAAAGTGCTTAAAGCTTGCTTCAGTGACTACAAAACCCCTACCATGTTAGAGTGTGAAGCCTTGGGAAATGACATGGGGCTTCCCAAGAGGGTAGTACAGGTGTGGTTTCAGAATGCACGTGCCAAGGAGAAAAAGGCCAAGCTCAGCCTTGCCAAGCAATTTGGCACAGGGAGTACATGCAGTGAAAGGCCCAAAACAGAATGCACACTGTGCTGTGTTAAGTACAGTGGTTGTTTGTCTGTGCGGGACCATGTCTTCTCCCAGCAGCATCTTGCAAAAGTAAAAGAAGCCCTAGGCGGACAAATAGACAGAGAGAGGGAGTTTGTAGATTTCGCAAGTGTTCGTCATCTGATGACAGAACAAGAGATGAATAATCTAAAAAAGGCAAATGGGATCATGGCAGTTGTACAAACACAGTCTGCAGAGAGTTCAACAGCCTCCAGTCACACCACCCCAAACCTACTGACTACTGGTTTACCCGGGACTGGCAGCAAGTCATCAGCAAGCTCTTCCTCAAGAAAATCAGGTATTGAAATGAAAATGTTATTGTTAAATGTATCAAAACCTGAAATGTGTGATGTTCTATATATTTTTTTCTTCTGAACTGGTTCTAAAAATGTCATTTTTATTACTTTGTATAGATCCTGTTGATCCCCCTTCAGATGGACTGATCAGCAAACCTAGTACATCATCTTCATCCATGTCAGCTGCCATCGGCCAAACCTCAGTCAATGCAAACAACTCTGTCTCACCCCCAAAGCCTGTAGAGTCAGAACTGCAGCTCCAGCTGTCCAAAGAGAGCAACTCTGAAAATGGCAGGAATCCCTCTGAAAGGCTTGAAAAAGCTTCCCCTGATAGTGCTACTCATTCAAACTCTTCTATCAGTAAGAAAAAACAAGACTCTTTAACACCAGCTGCATCCACACCAAAACCCGTTAAGGACTACAACATCGATCTGGGTCAGCTCCAGGCTCTACAAGCAGCAGGGAACCTGGATCAGTCTCCCTTGCTCTCGAATCCCCTCCTTCCCTGTCTTATGCCAGGATTCCCTCCAATGTTCTCTCCACAGATTCCCACAGCTCTGACAGGAAACTTCCTGCAGCCCATGTTTGGTATGGATGGCATGTTTCAGTATAGCCCAGTCCTGCCACAGGCTTTAATGGGTTTGTCCCCAGGCTCCATTCTCCAACAATATCAGCACAATTTGCAGGGTGCACTAATGCATCATAGGCTGCAGCTCCAAAAAAAACAACTATTGCAGGAATCACAAAAACCAAAAGCTAGCCAAATCTCTGCTTCACCATACTCTCAGGACATGGCTTATAACAAAGACCTTGTCTTGAACTTATCCAAACCAGAAGAGAAGCAGACCAGCTCAGATGGAGAAGGTTCCGCCTCCTTTTCCTCTGGCACCACTAAGCAGTTGGATGATAGCTTCCTAATCAGCCAATGTATCGTCTCTAAAGGGACATCTAGAGAAGGAGGTAAGGATGTTTGTCTGTATGACTGCCTTGCCTGTGGGATCTCTCTCAATGTAGAGGAGCTCATCCAGCACCTGGAGTGCCGTCAGCACAGACAGAGAGCAGTGGAGCACCTGAATGCCAAAGAGCATGCCTCTCGCCTCTTACCTCACGTTAGTCCCTCATCTACCTCGCAGCCAAACCCTCCCAGCAACCCAGTATCCCCTTCGAAATCTCTGCCCAAGCAGTCTGCGTCAGAGAGTCCTTCTGCCATCTCCTGCCTATCCAGACCAACAGATCACCATTCCCAAACTCCATCAACTTCTACAGCTTTATCTGGGGCCGCACAATCGAGTTGTACCCCAGCTTCTCCTTCAGTACAAGTTTCCTTACACTCAACTGTTACCTCAAGCCTGAATGGCAATGTAATTAGTTTAAAAGCAACAGACTCTGCTAATGGGTGTTACACCAGTAATGGAGCAGCAGAGGAGAAAAAGTCCACATAGTATCCTGCAGCCGAAGGCTACATGCAGACTATTGCAGTTATAGCTGTAATTTTATCTGCCTTGCTGCAGACTTATTGTGTTGGTTAAAAAAAAAAAGAGGATGACTGGAAAAGAAAACATACAACGATGGAAGAAAGCTAGAGAAAACACGAAACAAGAACCTAGTGATAGTTTGAAAGACTTTTAAACAGACTGGATCCTGTAGGATACCTTATGTTTCCAATGCTTGTAACCAAAAAAGTGTCAGTAGAATGTTTTCTCACGTCAATATGCTGGTCAATTTAAACTTGAGAATACGTAAACACTGTTTGGAAACTGAAAAGTGCACAGCTAAGGACTGGAGTAGAACCTAAGATGGTTTTATAATTACCGAATGACTAACTAACCAAAAGTCTGTTTGTTCGTCAATATGTTTTTAAATACACTTACACAAAAATGAGTTTTACCACCATTTACATGTTAAAAAGTAATGTAATATTGGCTCACTAAACTAATGTAACGTGTTATAATGTTGTCTACTCTCAGGTCAACATGTATTCATTTTCTGCTACTGAGCATTGGTGTTTGAAGAAAGTAGTTCCGATGCATAGCGACAGAAAACCCCCCGTCTCCCCCCGTCCCCAAAAAAAAGGTGTTAGTATTGGAAATGTTAAAACCTGGTTTGTCATTGAATCTTATAAATGTTTTTTTTTTTTTTATATTGGACAAATGTTTGTCCGGACACAAAGAGTAATGCAGACTTTAATTGTGAGCAAAAGGATAGATTTTTATGGGGTTTGGGGGGAACATTGTGTTAATGATAGAAACATGTATTGACATTTTGGTGTTGCGTAGATTGTTGAATTCAATGACTTAAGTGTATGGTAGATTTAAAAGAAATGACTTGTATATTTAATTTTTGTACCTGCCCAGTCAAAGACACTTGAGGTTGCTTCCAGCCATGCCAATGTTAAAATTTTACATTTGATCCCTTCTATTGTAGTTCAACATTGTTACTGTACAACCTTCCCTCCTGCACTGAGCCAAGTGAAAAGACCATATCTGTAAAGGAATTTTACGTCGCTGCAGATTTAAGAAACGTTCTTCGTTTGGTTGTCTTTTACACTCCTTTTCATTTCTGCACTTAAACTTTTTTACCCTCTTTACTGCAACTCCCTGTTTTTTTACTTTGAAATGTAGTTTCTTACTCCTCTTTAACAATTAACAATGTCATTTTTTTTCTGAATGTTTCTGCACTTGCCATATATGGTGACAAGAACAATAATGTAACTGATGAATACAATAACTCACAGTATTGCTTTAATGGAAAATCCAAAGATAAAGTACCATTGGTGCATACAAAGGATGGGGAAAATCTCTATATTTGAGAAAAAAAAAATATTACTGTTTTTAAGGAATGGAAACCTTTTTAGATGACGGAGCCAGCTAGGAGAAAACTGTTTAAACTTAGAACATTTGTGACCTCGTATATAAAACAAAAAACCGAAAAACCAAAAACCCTGAAGCCTCTTTGCTGAGGGTATGGGACAGAACCGTAGTTCAGCCATTGCAGTTTGTAAAATAGATGGAGATTGTTCACTTTAATGTCTCCGTGACTGGCCTGTCATTTTTTTGTCAGTTTGTTTGTCCTTTTTTTTTTGGGTTGTCTGTTCTACTAAATGTACCGGGGATTATTTTTGACGAAACACAGTGTGCTGCTAATGTAGTTTTGTATTGACACTAAGATGCATGCTTGATTTCGCTTTTTTGCTGAAGCTTTAATGACTACAGACGGTAGCCAGAGTCTCCTGTCCCTTCATCTCGCTGCAGCTCTGCCCACAACACTCCAAGACTACTGTGAAGACTGTGAATTAATATCCATGAATATCCGTGTTCTTTTCTTCTCCTCTTCAGAACAACCAATGTTCAAAACTGAACCAACAAAATGTTTAAAAAAAAAAAACCAATGATGTTATATTTATACAAAGTTTGCATTCCAAATATCACATGATCTTTTCTTTTTTTTTTATTTTTTATTTTGATTCCATGTTCTCCTGAGTAGGGGAGCGTTCCGTGTCCTGTCATATCCGAGTCTTGGATGTGAAAGACTCTTGTTTACTGTATGTGCTCCTGGGAATGTTGTTACTGTTGCAATTTGCCAAATAATGTACATGTTCATAATGCACTTGTGTTTATCTTGCGAGTCGTTGGGCTAGTGTCTCTCCCGTCCTCTCTTATACCAAGCATTCAAGTTCAATAAAGTCTGTTTCATTTTACTAGACCATCATTTAGTTCTGGTCCGATTTGCTCTTACCGGTTTTGCTTGGTAACTTTTCTTTTGACTTGATTTGTTAATGCTTATCAGTAAACCAGAGAACTGTAGGATAAAACTGTAGGAAAACGGCGATCGGCAAGAGAATTGGAAATCAATGGAGGTTAACTGAGACAAAATCAATGGCGCTCGGGTTCACACTGAAATTCAAGTTCATGTGCGAGTGTGTGTGGGTTTTTTCATGCTTTTATATCTTATCGGGGACCGTGATAGGAATATCCGACAGTTCTGTCTGACTTTGTTGTCAAGAGGAGAACTGTAGCTTTGATATCAAAAATAGACTAAAGGTTTGTTTTTGGTTAGTAGAGATAGGGGTGGATTTAGGTATAAGAGCATTAATTAGGTATTAGGTATTAATAATAATATAATTACGTATTAATTAATCTGTAATGTCAAAGGAAAGTCTTCACAAGGATAGCAAGACAAACGTGTATGACATTGTTTTGCACGTTGTCCAAGGCTGTAACTGCGGTTAAATAGAATGCAGACGTTTATCTGGGTTTTGCGTGTGTGTGTGTGTGTGTGTGTGTGAGTGTGATTGCCTGTTGGGGTGCTGGGAGATGTGGTCTAAATTACATCTCACCTCCGAATGATTTCTTCGCATCTCATTAAGAGGGAAGGCAGAGGGGAAAGGGGGAGGGTGGCGATGCTGTGGGGGAACACTAGAGACAAGCGCTTCGGTTGAAAGAGAGCGGTTGATTGTGTTTGTAAGAGAGCAGTCAGTCACAGGCACTTTGTTTCCACATCAGCGCCTTCAAAAAGGCTTTGAAATCAAATACCGATCCGATAGGATCAGACATCCACGCAGAAATGAAAGTCAGCCAGAGAATCATGGGTAATGGGGGAAAAAAAAAAAAAAAGAAAAACTATCCACGATGGATGAAATTTTACTTGCTAGCTAGATGAAGATTTTAATACCTGCACTCATAACACGCACTGGGTTTAATCCAGGGCCAATGTTCAAATTTAATCAATACACACCCATTATGGCTTGGCTTTGGGGAAGGAAAGCGTGCCCCCCTACACCCCCCACCTAATGAGTCCTTAAGCTGTTTATCCCCTCATCAGCATCACAAGACAGAGATGAGTCTGTACTGAAAGGGGGGTTGACCAGCAGGAAGAGTGTCATTGGCTACTGCAGAAGGTTAATTGACTTTGTGTTTAACATGCTAAATTATTCCAGTCTGCCTGCATGGCATTAGCATTAGAGGACCTCTCTTACTGCCGAGGTCAGCCAAGACCAGTCGTTAATTAAACTAGTGACATTTAACCAGATGAGTTTCCTTTGAGCGAGGATGATATTATTAATATTAACAGCCTCGTGTGAATAGGAGCTGTTCACCGGGTGTGTTTTGTAATAGTACAAGCGAGATTCGGATCGTCTTTATGCGGCAAGGTTTTAAAAAACGCTCCGGAGCCCCTGACACAGAGATAACTGCAGAGCTCGGTGATATGGCAGACATTTTGTTTCTGAAACCGGGTGTTTTGGCAGACATGTTGTGCCTGAGCAGTGTGTGGCTAAAACAAAAACAAATGGTGCAAGATATCGGTGCGTACGCCAACCGCTTACTACAAATCCGATTTTAGGAAAGAGAAAGTAAAATGGAGGTAATTGATGTTCTGTAGGACGTTTGGACGGATGTCACGAGGAGCTGTTCGTTCTCTTCATCTTAACTTCATTTTGTGGCACAGCCCTGTAAAACGATGATGGATGGATTTTAATTTCACAGCGCATGCTGATCAGTGGGTGAAATACATCTCGAGCGATTAGTGAGCGCAGGTATAAGTGCTCCTCGTGTAAGCAGCAGTGAGAGGAAGCACAAAAAGGAGCATGCTGCATGACTGTAACCCTTCCTCCCTCCCTGCTTCCATCCCTGCATCCCCCTCCTCCTCTCTCTGGTATTAATATTGGCCAAGACAGGACCATGGTGGTGATTTCAGCTCCTCTCTGCCTCTGATAGATGGCTCTTGCTGATATATGATCTATGATGCATGTGCAGAAAGGCCAGCTCATCTTTATGCATGAGCCTCGCAATGTCATTTCCTTTTAAAGTGGCAGAACCCATATCCTCTGTATTGGCTGTTTTCTTTTTCTTTTTCTCAGTGCTACCATATAATTGAAAGATATTGTTCTAGGAATGATGCCTTTCCAATTATTCATAATCCAGTGAATTAATGAAGGTTACAATACATTATACGTGTTTGCATATTGTTGCCTTCTGATCTCATGATATGTTTTGCACAGAAGATTAGCTTGCACTGGCATCACCATTATTTTTCAGTTGAGTCATTAATGAACTGGCCAAGTGTACACTGTGCTCCATGCCGTCTCTCTTCAATGAAGCAGTTTTTCGCTTATTATAATGATCTTCTTGGAACCAAGATGCTACACCAGGTCCTGCTCATTAAATCTCAAAAGCACAGTCCTGGTATGATGGCGAGCGGGTGGGGTGTGGGTAACACTCCGTGGTTAAAGCTGTACAATAGCACACACTATACCATGTTCAGCCATCATTTTCATTTCAGGAAATTTCCACAACCTGTTTTTTTAACCTCGCTCTGTTTTTATTCACTCTTTCCCTCTGAGAGCATTAGTTCTCTGTATTAGACGTAGGAAGAACCTGCCGCCTATCTGTCTCTGAAATGACTTTTTAATGGCCAACTGGATTTGCTCATCTATCAGAAGCTCGGGCCTTTCCTGATTCTCAGATAAACTGTAATGGATTCGGTCGCTAATGTTCACACAGTCGCCAAGCTTCGTGTGTAGGACGCGAAAGAAGGTTATGTCAAGTAAGAAAAATAGGGTAGAATAAGAAAAACGGTAATAAAGCAGTATAATTATTCGTATAATACATCATTCTGGAGTATTTTACAGAAACTGCATGCACGTTTTTTAATGTGTTTATGGGACTAATATAATGTGTATTTTAACTAATATGTTATGGGCTGAAATTGCATGTGGCCTCAAGCAAACACACATGAGATCATG
>JAOTRJ010000038.1:30587692-30600646 GCA_028564905.1 Leptodoras praelongus | reverse complement strand
TTTGTTAAGTACATAACTCCACGTGTTCATTCATAGTTTTGATGCCTTCAGTGAGAATCTACAATGTAAATAGTCAAGAAAACGCATTGAAGGAGAAGGTGTGTCCAAACTTTTGGCCTGTACTGTACGTGTATAACTTTGGTTATCGATTTTTTTTAGTTCTGCATTATTGAGTCAGTACAAAAAGATTTTAGATTTCATTTCCTTACTTTTCCAACAATGCAATGTAAGTAATAAAAGCAACATCTTACATAACAGAACACTTTTCAGACAAAAAAACATAATGAAGGCTGCTGGGTTTTGCATGTTAAAAAAAGAAGTAAGTGTGACAGTCAAAGTCTCCAGAAGAGCTGTGGCAGATTCTCCAAAACACTCAGTAAAACTAATTTCCTTATAAAACTGGGAACACAATTTAAGAAAAATGTACACCAAATATAGACTGCCATTAGTTTACAGTTCTTTCTTTTAGGTAGAAACATCTTCATTATTTCCGAAGGTGTCTTTGCTTTACAGCGAGTTTTGCATGTGCCTTATTAAGACTTCTGCATCGTACTGTACAGTAATGAGCTGGTAAGTTTTACTGAGCGTCTTGGAGAACCTGCCACAGCTCTTCTGGGGACTTTAACTGTCCCACTTACTTCTTTTTTTGCCTTCAAAACCAATCAGCCTTCATTATGCATTTGGGGTGCATTTTACCACTGTCTCACATCCATCATGCCATGTTTTTGAAACAGATCTGGAGCCAGCTATGTATCATGCATGTTTCTGAAATTATATACTGAATGTATCCTTTTTTGCGAGAAATCTTTATCGAAACTTTATTTACCCATACCCATTCTGATTGGTCTGAAAGTGTACAGACACTAGTTCTGGCTGTAATTCAAATCACATATTCTTTAGTAATAGCTCATTTAAAAGTGCTTGTACATTATGGCAGATAATGCATGTTAGTTGCATAATGCATAATACAGGATATTTACAAAATGTTAAAGATTTTTGTGAGGGTGCATTTATTTAGCATTTTTTGGAAGGAGTCATCAGTGTCAGTGCTTTGTAACAGTCAGATGTAAAACTGTTCCTTTAACTTTTTGGGCACAAGATACATGATTTTTGTTTTGTGGATTTCTGGTAACATGAGAAGCTGCCCTTTTTCTGTTTATAATACTGTAATCTAGGCGACAGTATGAACTTTTAACTTTTTTTCTCTAATTATAATGCTATTCTTTAATAAATACAAAAACATGAATCTTTACTTTAGATCAGGTCATCTTGATGTTAATTATTTTTCCTCTAACGGCACCCGATGACCTATTTTATTCACATTCTATATGTGCCTACATTCATAAACAGTAAGTCAGATTTAAAGACTTGTATCATTTCACATTGTTAATCTGGTTATATCATATTATAGCTCACTATGTTGTAAGTCTTTATTTTTAGTTCTTTTGCCGTCTTCTATTTTGCACTGGAGGTATACTCTTTCCCATATGCTGTATATATATATGGATGTGCACACAATTAAAATCTAAGACTAAATGCATGAAACTGGATATACATATCTTTCACAAAGGGGACCCTTGGTGCATTCTTTTAAAAGTATCCACCCATGACTCATCATTCCTCACTCCATTTACACTCGGCCACTGTTATGACAACATTAGTCCAACGCCTGCTAAAACACACACTTCACAAGAGTTAGAAAGGATGTGAGACCTCCCAGCTACAGTACCCACGCAGCATAACAACAGCAGCCGTTATCTATGCAAACAGTTCGGCACTCAGGGCCATCGGTGCGACTTTACACATGGAAATGTGCTAATTGTATGTGAGGGTGTGTAAATGGCCAGCTACTAAGAGAACCCAGGAAATGTGTGTTAAACAGAGCCATCAGGACTAGCAATGCTACACACAATAACAAGCATGCATGCATATTACATATGTGCATTACAAGAGGCTGAGGGCTGAAGGGTGTATTGTGTTCTATTTAAATGTAGTGCTCTTTTTTCCTAAAGGACTGACATGGAGAGGTTTTTTTCCCCCATTGGGACAAAATAAGGCATATAACACATATGATTCATCTAGCTCAATGTGTACTTGTTGATGCAGTGGAATAAACGGCAAACTTTTGTGCAATGTGAGAAATTTGAATTCTTCCGTATCCTGGCTCTCAAGTTCCTCTTAATGTGCTCACAGCATGCCTAACTTGAGTCGTACATTTTTGCAGTTTGCATTAGGATAGTAATCATTAGGTGGCTTTACATGTACTAAATAAAAAAAATGTATTCATATATAATAAGTAAATGTATTTACATGAGAATTAAAGAGAATTATTTAACAGAGGTTAACAAAAGAGAAGCGTCTTCACTTTCTGCACTTTGTAACAGACAAGTAGATGTACCACAAAGTTCTGCCTTATATGACTAGTTCATAAAGTGAGAGAAAGAGCAAGTCCGATAAGCATACTAAATCTCAAAATTATTGCTGTTACCATATCCCAACATAGAATTTCTTCCTCATGTTTAAAAATGTAAAACAATATATGTGTAAATGAAGAATACATTTAAACAATGACTGTCTTTTGCATAAATGGTGACACATTGTTTTAACCAGTTCTTCTGATATTGATTACAGAACCCTTTCAACTGACATGGACGGAATTGGACAAAATTTGGTGTGCATCTAAAGAATGTAGTCGTGATGTGGGGTGTGAAATTTTGTGAAGTTTGAACCATTACGTTACAAGATATTGGCTAGAGAATGGCTATATTTTTGCTACAACCATACCAAGTTACATGTGGAGTGGTACCAAAAAGTGGTGGGGAATGGGGGAATAGCAGAAGACAAAATCTATATGAGATCAGTGGTATTTTGTCATTTTCGTAACTGTTATTTTTGTAATTTTTTTTTTACTTTAAAATTGTAGTCAGCATTAATATCATTGAGAGTATTGCACCTTAATATCATTGTATATGGTACAATGAAAATAAAGATATTCTGATTCTGATTCTACTAGTTACAGCAATAATAATAAGTTTTCCACAATGCAAGACTCTACTGAGAGAAAACAAATCAAGATTCTGGTAATAAAATAAAATAAAATATTTTTTTTTTTACAATTTTTACAGTGCCTTGAAAAAGTATTCATACTCCTAGAACTTTTCCACATTGTTTCACGTTACACCCACAAACTTAATTGTATTTTATTGGGATTTTATGTGATAGACCAACACAAAGTAGCAAGTAATTGATGATACATGGTTTTAATTTTTTTTTTTACAAATAAAAAAATCGGTGTATTCAGGACATTCAGGTATTGAGTCAATACTTTGTAGGACCACCTTTCGCTGCAATTAAAGCTGCAAGTCTTTTGGGTATATCTCTACTACTTTTTGCCCATTCTTCATTGCAAAATACTCAAGCTCAGTCAGACTGGATGGACAGCAATTTTCAAGTCTTGCCACAGATTCTCAATGGGATTTAGCTCTGGACTTTGACTGGGCCATTCTAACACATGAATACGCTTTGATCTAAACCATTCCATTGTATCTCTGGCTGTATGTTTAGGGTCGTTGTCGTGTTGGAAGGTGAACCTCCGCCCCAGTCTCAAGGCTTTTGCAGCCTCTAACAGGTTTTCCTTCCGGATTGCCCTCTATTTAGGTCTATCCATCTTCCCATCAACTCTGACCAGCTTCCCTGTCCCTGCTCCCATGCTGCATCCCCACAGCATGATGCTGCCACCACCATGCTTCACATTGGGGATGGTATGTTCAGGGTGATGTGCCATTAGTCTGCTTCACATAATGTTTTGCATTTAGGCCAAAAAGTTTAACTTTGGTCTCATCTGACCAGAGCACCTTCTTCCACATGTTTGATGTGTCTCCTACATGGCTTGTGGCAAACTACAAATGGGACTTCTTATGGCTTGCTTTCAGAAATGGTTTTCTTCTTGCCACTAGGTCAGATTTGTGGAGTACACAACTAATAGTTGTCAACTAATAGAGTGACCAAGGGCATCTTGGCTACTTCTCTAATTAGTGCTCCCCTTGCCTGGGCTGTCAGTTTAGGTGGACGGCCATGTCTTGGTAGGTTAGAAGTTTCATAGCCATACTCCTTCCATTTTCCATTTGTAACCTAAGTCTGCTTTACACTTCTCCACAACTTTATCCCTGACCTGTCTGGTGTGTTCTTTAGTTTTCATGATGCTGTTTGTTCATTAATGTTCTCTAACAATCCTCTGAGGCCTTCACAGAACAGCTGTAGTTATACAAAGAATAAATTACACACAGTTGTACTCTATTTACTAATTAGGAAAATGCAATTTAATTTACACTGGATTTATTTAGGGGTATCAGAGTACAGGGGGCTGACTACAAATGCACACCATACATATTTGAAAACTATGCATCATTTCCTTTTCACTTCACAATTACTTCCTACTTTGTGTTTGTCTATAAAACACAATTCCAACGAAATACATTTAAATTTGTGGGTGTAATGTGAAACAAATTTCAGTTCAAGGGGTATGAATACTTTATCAAGGCACTGTATTACTCAAAGGGCATTAGTTAAATTTAAACCCAAGTTAATTAAAAAGAGTTCACACCTACTGTAAATGAAAGAACACAAAAGTCATATGAAAGTAAGAAATGCTGAGGTTAGGGGCAGGACTTAGGTTTGTGCCTTTACTTATGACTCAATTCACACATAACATCACAACTGAAATTAGCAGGTTACCATTGTTCCTTTGGATTTATATACCATTTTTAAGAGATACAGTAAATTTACTATACAGTACACTTTAAAGTAAATATATTGCAAGATAAGCAAGTAAAGATAAGCAAGTGAGACTAATATGCCACCCTTCATTGGTTTAATAGAATAATGGACAATAATATCTGGTTTTGTGTTGCTTATATTTTGGTCCAAAATATGTTTCTCGATCCAGTCATTTTTGCACACATGCATATTTAAACATATGAAGGATAGCTTGTATTAATATTTGATTATAGGGATAAAATCCAGGTACATCCAAAATCATATTGCAACTTATATATATATATAATGTATATATATATATACATAACTGATAGTAGATGTGTGTATAAAGCCAACAGATTTGCCTGTGTGTTTTTGTAAATGGAGCAGCACTCTGACATGTTTACGAAATGTGTGTTGCGGAGTGTGCATTCACCCTATAGTGCCACGTTCATGTTAAATGAGGCTGCTGGTCAGTGTGTGAGTGTGGGAACTGCTTTGTAACTTATACCCAGAACAGAGGGGGCACACAGACACACACAGGCCAATGTCTCTGGTCTCTGCAGGCCTTCTGCTCCTCATATTGATTGAGCCATGGGGTGGAGTTTACACTTCTGGACCATTCACTGACCCTAAACCCATTCATGCCACTGAAGCCTCATCCTGTGCGTCCAAGAGGAAATATACCCCCAACCATCACCACCCCACCCCCTGCTCTAGCCTTCTCATCCCCCTCTCCCTCCATCCAGTAGTGTTTATGGCCTGAGCCAGCAGCGCAGGGCTTCTTTGAGTCTTCAGCTTGGCATATGGAGGCCTGCAACAAAAGGACTCTTGTGAAGGTGGACACAAAGAAGAGTGGTCCATTTCCCACAAGGGGAGGAGCCATGTCAGCAATAAAGCGCAACCGACATGCTGAGTAGGAGGTGTCATGGGAGGAGTCTTGAAGAAAGGGGCGTAGACAGGAGATGTCACTCATGCTGCTAGGATTTAGATATTTTATTCATTTTGAACTGAATGAGTTAATTGTTTTTATCTGTGTCCTAAAGTGAAATGGTTTTAATTTACCATTAGATTTTTATATTGTACTAGCATAGTGTTATTAGAAACACAAACGTCTCATTTTTCTTTCTGTTCTGACACTAAAATGCATATAAATAGAATTAGTAGCTATGAAAAAATGAAAAAAAAAAACATTATTTGAATCGTGATCCGGATATTTGTAAAAGTACCTGGAAGGTATAAATGAATATGTAAAGTGGAATAAGAGAAATAAAAGGTTTATACCTAAATGGTTTTTTTTTTTTTCCTGAACTAGAAATTGTATTATGTTACAAAGTAAACATAAACAAGATTGACTTATTGATGGGATATGGTTCAAGTGAAACATAAATGTTAAAAAGTTTCAAATTTGAAACATTTTTTATTTAGCAATGTCCTTAATTGATACAGTAAATGAAAAACATATTCTAAGTGGGCCATTATCTCCTCTCATTTAAGAACCATTGAGGCTTTACAGTCGTAGGCAGAAACATTTCGAACTAATGGCTGCGATGAGAAAAACAACATCAACCATCAATCAGACAGAGAACTGATCCAAGCCTCATACTTACAGTTAAAGCACTCAAACGGCTAAAGTGTGTGCACTGATAACCAGACTGTTTTTTTATGGGTTATGTAAAAGTGACAGGGTAACAGTCACATTCCTTCCTGTCTGAGGAAAAGCAAAACTGTCACCAAACAACAGCGGGCAACTAAAGCTGGGTTTCAGGTTCCGTCTGGTAACCACACAGCATAAATTCTGTACATTCATTCAAAGGGCTCAGACTTCATTTTATATAAACTTAACTTTTTATTTATTTAGAGTGGATGTAAATCACAATGTATCATTATGTTCTGAGAATTCTTAGCTTATTTGACTAGTCCCTTTAATCAAATAGGTTTAATCCAAACCTCGATAACTCAAAGTTATTGTAAACAAACAGGGCCTCCAAATAAGGTCAAAGTAGGTCAATGAACCTAACATTGTGTCAGTTAAAAAAAATGGCAGAATGGCAATGGCAATCTATATGGCTACAAATAGGCATTTACTGTACTGTTATTTAAATAAACACAAATGAAATAAATCTGTACTGAATGTCTTTCAGAGCTCCTGAAGTAAAACGTTTCCAACACTATGTTATGTTGAGAACAATTCCTTGATGAAGTGACATAATGTTAGTAACATATTGCAGTCATGCTAACTCCTCTGAAGCATCTATTTGCGTTTCTCACTTTTATTAGCTCAATGCACTCTCACTACCCAGGCTAATCATTAACAATTCTCCTCAATCCTCCTCTACCTCATTAAAGATTCAGGGCCTGAACCCTGTGACTCAGGCACTCTGGTGTGTCTCACACTTGGTAAGCCAGGGCATGGCCAGAGAGCAAAACAGCATCCTCATAATGCTATTGTTGCATGAGCGAGCACCAGGGCTTTCTTCAAGTCGCTACAGCCAGAGCCGACCTCCAGGAGGCCTTTGTGCCTCATAATTGTTTCTTTCAGAGCTGGAACATCCCAGTGTCTTTCTTTTTTTTTTCTCAAAACGGTGTTGCTGTGTGCAATCTCCTCCATTTTTTCTTGTCATGCCTTTTAAAACTGTTTCAAGAGTTTCTATTCAAGTCTACAGACAGCAACACCTGCAACCAAATTCCCACCAGAAAACTCCCAGTTTGAGCATTTCATTCGAATGGGAGGGGATATGTTAAATGAGCAGCTATCAAAGAAGCAGTTTCTAAAAGTCAGTAGTGCTTTAAACGGCCATCAAGCTCCTATCGCTGTTTGTGACAAAGACAATGGCAGTTGCTTGTTTTTGTTCTCTGGCATTCAAATGGATTTTAATCTCTTCTTCAGACACTTTGCCACAAACAAATACAACCCCCAGATTCGGTTACTTGTCTCTCAGGCCAAATTAAACATCCTTGCGCTTTATCTGGAAGAAGTCAACAAGTGTTCTGTAGGATAGTGGACTTTTTGTGCTGCCTGATCCTTCCAATAACTGAACTAGAAGAGGTGTTGACACTACCCTTCGAGATAAGGCCTTATTGTGTTGAAGAGACAGTGTTTCTTGTTGACTTCTTATGCTAACATTTACAGTGTAGGTTTCCCTGGGGACTCTGGTGAAAGAGCTCACATCGTCTTGAAAAACAATGCAAGTTAAAAAAGGTGATGAAATTCTTCCATATTTGAATGTAAACCAACATGTATGATAAGTAATACTGATGTATCACTAGATCAGGGGATCGACTGAGCAATAACTACGGTCCAATATAAGACAATAATCAAACACTTCAAATATAGGAATCCAGAATCTTCCCAACGCCGTTTTGTGACAAAAATCCAATCTGAATATTTAGCAAAATCCAATTTGGCGGACTGACCCGAATGCCCGCCTATCACGAAAATGCTCATTACTTTACCATGAAATGCAAAAACACACAAAACTCAAGCTGTACAGCTTGAAACCGAGACAAGAATGTGACACTTCAACACTAGGAATGAATAATAAAGTGCAGCCGGGGGGGAGAGGGTGGTGTTGGAGGGGTCAGAATGCATCATGCTGCGCTGTTATGAAATGTTTTGCAGTTTACCTTATCAGGGCCGAGCCACAGCGCTTATGGGCGCCCATTTCTGAGATGACTAGACTATATGACTGAGATTACCCAGATGAACTCCCCATGATGGAAGGAGAAAATATATGTATAGGGGAAAAGCTATAACAGTTTCAGTAAATTGCCTTAGAGACGAACGAAATATAACACAAAAGAACTGACGTATCTGATATCTGCACAGGAATGTGCCTTTTAGCTGAGATTAAGATATAAACTCATATTCAATCTCATATTCTATAAGGCAATAATATAATTATAACAGGGCAAATCTTTAAAAATAATCGTAATCACAATTGCTTATTAAAGATTATTAAAAATTAATATTATTAGATATAATAATTATTAGAATTAAAAAATTAAAAATAATCATCTGTGATATTAAGAAGTAAAATTAGGTAATTGGTTAATATTAGGTAATATTATTCATAAGATTACTATATTATTTGTGTATTTTAATGTAGTATTTGTATGTATTGTAACTGTGGCAGCATGTATATTTCAAGATTTATTTCACTTGTATATTTAATAGATATTCAATGTGAGTATGGATCAGATTTGATCCATAAAATAAAAATAAAAGGCTACTAATAAGCGATATAGTATTATAATGTACAAAGAGAATGAAAAGCCATTTTTCTGCTTATGTAAAAGAATAATTTATATGTACTACAACTTTTTTTCTCCCAAATATATAAATACTGGTTATAAATAATTAAAATTAGCATGTTTGCTGCTTCCTAAAGCCCTACTTTATAATTAAGCTCCGCATAGTGACTTGGCTTACAGTTTAAAGTACATGACATTGTAATCATTCTCTAATTTATACAGCACTTAATGCCTTATAATGAATTCTAATTAAATTAGACTAGTTAAGTGCAATTTCTGACACAATGCTTTTCACAATGGAATTACAAAACTTTGCTTCTAAAGTCTTCTGTGTTTCTAAGTTTAAATGCACATAATCCTCAGGTGTTGGCATGTCACATGGCTTCTATACAATGCAAATTCGAGACGATGATAAGGTCCATTACGAGAAAGAAAGTGGCAATGACTGATTCAACTCTTGTGTTTTAATGCAATAGAAGTGACTAGGACTGGGAGAAAAGTGTAAATTGATCCCTTGTCACACTTAAAGGGGCGTGAAATACCATCTTGCCAAAATGTGGGTGGGGTTCCAAAGTTTCTGCTTATAAAAGGGGATTCCAGCAGCTGAGAGGTAGAGCGCTGGAGTGCCTCACACCCCAATCCTCAAGCAACTTCACACTTTTTTTGGCTGCAGATTCTCAGGCCTACTGTCTACGGCATCCTAGCAATGCCATCAAATCTCCTTACACCTTTTCTTGAGTTGGATGAGGAATTTTGCAAGGTGAGTCATGAACACTGCTTTGTCTTATTTGTCTATACCTTACAGTCTATAACTTCATACAAAAACTAAACTGTATAAAAAGTATATAGAAAGTTAGAAAAGGGAGTCATTTGGTACTCATAGTGTTGGCTATGTTGAGTGTTTGGGAATTCATGACTAATTTGAGCTAAAACTATATAAAAAAAACATTTTATTCAGTATTATGGGACTTTGTAGAGGTGTACCAGGTGTCTGGTATTCTTTGCCATCTGGAGTAAAATGGAATGGGAATGGTGGAATGATGGAAAGGGTGGAAGAGGTGGAAGATTATTGAGCTAAATGTTGATCTGTCAACCTTCTGTGTATTTTAAAAAGTCCTTCTCTGTCTCACAGACTTTTCAGAGTCTAGAAGTTCAGGATGGGTCGCGGCACGCTGTCGGGTTCCAGCGCAGACATTCCCTCTGCCCAGTCACACTTCCCAACTCCAAATTCAACATGGGTGGTGACCCTACAGACGACGTCTGGTCCCTGACCAGTGTTACCAGCCAGCCATGGAGCCGGGAGCAGCTTCCGCGCTCTGCCCTGCAACGCATCCCATTCCGGGCTGACCGCTCGGTGAGTATGATCGAAGGCCAGGTGAGTGGCGAGTCCACGCTGCCGCCTCCACCGGGCCTGAGTGTCTCCCCGCTGAGCCTGAGCGTCTCGCCACCCTCCCCCAGAGCGACGCCGGTGCCTGCCGTGTCTGCGCGCTACAAAACCGAGCTCTGTCGCACCTACGAGGAGAGCGGAGCGTGCAAGTACGGCGCCAAGTGCCAGTTTGCGCACGGTGCAGACGAGCTGCGCGGCCTGAACAGACACCCGAAGTATAAAACCGAGCCGTGCCGCACCTTCCACACCGTCGGCTTTTGTCCGTACGGTGCGCGCTGTCACTTCATCCACAACGCCGACGAGCAGCAACAACAGCGTACGAGCAGAGAGCGCCCGCGCCTATTGCGCCAGAGCGTCAGCTTCGCCGGCTTTTCCTCCAGAGCCACCGTGACCGCATTCCAGGCCCTGCCAGACCCGCTCGCCTTCACCAGAGCAGCTTCTGTGTCTCCTCCACCGTCAGCTTCCTTCTCGTGCAGCACTGATCTCCCGTCGCCATCGCTGCACGGAGCCTTGAAGCACAGCTTCGGGTTCCCAGCAGACGCCGGGCTCAGCGACCGGATCGCGGCTCTGCAGCGCAGCGCGTCCGCGGACTCGCTCTCTGACCACGACGGCTACTCGAGCTCCGGGAGCCTGAGCGGCTGCGACTCGCCTGGTATAGATGGATGCAGGCGTCTGCCCATCTTTAGCCGCCTGTCTGTCTCAGACGACTAATTAACGAGTATCTGTGCATATTGCATATTGGTTTTGATTTTTTTAGAGTTTTTTATCTGATGCATCAAAAGTTTACACAGAAAATTGCATAGTTTTAATGCCCCACCCCCTCCCCCAATGTGATCACGTGACCTGGTCAGAACCATATAGGTGTTAATCTTAACAATGGCTGTTTGCTGTGTGCCAGTGTATACTGTTGTATACCAGTTGAAACTGTACTGGGTATTTCACTCTAGATTCACACACTTTTGGGTCTCCTAGATGCAAGGAAAAGTTCTGAGAACCTTCCGGTACCCGATTTGTAAAGAAAAGTACAGATGAGCATGTGTCACTACATGCACATATCTGTGGTGTAACCAAAGCTGAGTAAATGTAGTTTATATTTAGCCGTAGGCCGACCCTTAACCTTGAACCCAGAACATGTACTGTAAACAAAGTGTAGCCTTTAGTGAAGGCATTTTATAAACCGATAGTTTTACAAAGTAGTTTGAACTAGTTACTTCTCTAAGATTCTATTTATTGCCCGTTTTATTCATTTGCGTTTGCCTTTTGATATAGGTTTTTTTTTCTGCATTTTTTTACACAATGAACACATCTTTTGAGTTTGCTTTGTTTGAGCTATTTTCCAGCTTTAAGTGAGACCAGCAGTACAGACTCTGAATGTAGAACTCTCAGGATCGTAAGCGATCCACCATTTTCTATTATGCTTCTCTTTTGCTCATTGAGATCAGTATTTGGGCTCAATCATTACAAACAAGTGTGAGTGTGTGTGTGCATGTGTGTGTGTTGGGCAGTGTGACAATGTATCAGGAAAAAGTGCTACACCATCTTAGTCTCTTGCACTGTCAATCTGTATTATAGAGACAAAAGATGCGATGTGTACATGTAGGAGTGCATTTTCTGAATTAAAAGCTTACAATGCAGTACACCATTTTTTTAAAAGAAAAAACTGCAAGTTACTTTCTTAGTTGCCTGTGTAAGCTATTGCCTTTTGTTAACTTAAACATATTTATTTTTTCATTTTTTTTTGTCAAGAAAAAAACAGTGTAATTTGTTATTGATTTGTATTGTGTTGTTTCATATATAATTTAAATGGACTGTTTACATTCCTTTGGGCTGTGATCCCGACTTTATAATATATTGTTGACTGTTTTGAAATAAACTTTCAGAAACTTTACATTCGACATCAGTGTGTTCAGTTCTGAACCTCGTCTCTATTGGCATAATGCAGACATTTCTAAACAGCATACCCACATTTATTCCATGACAGAAGTGAACACACTCGACAGCTGGACACACACACACACATGCAAACTTAAAGATGAATGAACAGATGAGGGCTTTTGTGTTTAGTCTGACTCTTTGTTGCAACTCTTTGTGCACAGCAGACTTAGACCCATCCCACTGTCACTCTTCCAAAGACAATCGTCCCTTCCTTTCTTTCTGGTCATGGGGGTCAGAGGCCATAAATAAAATCCAGGGCCACTTCTCCCTGCATGGCTCTTTTGTGAGGCCACTTTCTCTTTTTAACTACATCTGTATGCTAATGCGATGACAGAAGGGAAGGGCAATTTGCAAATCTATTGTAAGGCTCAGGGTCTTTAGGCAAGCTTATTAGTGATAGTGCAAAATCAAGAAAAAGGCTTGATAGATGGGGTATAATGGCATACCGGGATGAAATCTGGAATAGTTATACTCATATGTTAGGTATAGTTCAGACGGTACAACTCACCACTATGAATACAGTAAAGCAAATGGTCCTTTAGTTTGCAAAACTACAAAACTACTTGGACATACTCAATAGATCTTATCTTATTGTATGTCCCAGAAATGTAAAATATACAATA
>JAOTRJ010000038.1:30196258-30209269 GCA_028564905.1 Leptodoras praelongus | reverse complement strand
AGTTCCTTGTATTCAATACCAATGCTGGCCCAAAATTCTGCTGGAGTATGCTGTTTAAATTTTATTTAAAAAAAAAACAAAAAAAAACAAACTGCTTTTCTGCGGCCCCCCTAGTGCCCCCTTGCGGCCAGCTGGGGGGCCACGGCCCCCAGTTTGAGAACCACTGTGTTAGACCCTCATATAGCTTGCTCACATCATGCAAAATGATTTTAATTACATAACAAATACAAATGTGTATGCAAGATCCTGTAGTTAGTGGATATCTTGTGATCTGTATGAACTTTACTAATCTGCTTTACTGTGTGTTTTTGGAAATGAAGACACTTTCATTTCTGAAATTAAGGTTGTTCCTGGTCTGAGGGACATCCACCAACTGAGGTGCTAAGTTTAACTTGTCATTATATCAAGCTACTGATCACATGAAGTTTGTATGATCTTTACTGGTAACCAGATATGATCTACGAGCAGCAACGTCACGTCATATGTCCTTGGCATATGAATGTTCAGTGGAAATAGCAGGTCTATAGCAGTCCTGAAGACCCTGTCACTCCAGCACCTCCAACACTCAATGTCAGAAATAAAAGAAACAAAGAATATATAATCTGAAAAAAAGAGTGAGGCCACCAGAAGAAATAGAATAGAAGCAAAACCAAATGATGAACAATTATCTACAATTCTCCTAGACACTAAATAAAGATGTCATAAGTAAGTAATCTGCTTGGATCAATGACATTAGTAAGCTATCGACCATGTCAGTATATTGTGTAGTAGGCACAGTGGTGTAGATCCAAGGTCTGGGTTTTGATCTCATCCTGAGCTCAGGTTACTGGAATTTTGTATGTCCTCCTATTGTGTGTGGGTTTCCACTGGGTTCTTCGGTTCCTTTCTATCTCTCATAAACATACCTGTATGTGGTTTCCAAGTACATTCTGAATGGCTTCATGAATACATTCTGCAGTGCAGCAGGATAACACAGATTCATATATTCATTCACACCTAGGGGATTATAGAGTGTAGGTATTTGGGGGGGTGGGAAGAAACTGGAAAAAACCCAGAGGAAATCTGAAAACATCAGAGCCCAAACCATTGTTCTGCCCATGGATTGCCCTAGTTTTTGTTTGTTATGTTGCTTAGCAACCAAAGCTTACTGCTACCAGACTACATGGTAGAAGAACTGTTTAGTTTAGAACTGTTAAAGTATTTCTAATAATGAATTAAACTGAGAGCATATAATTACAGTGGGTTTATCACAAGAAATAGACATGACACATATCCAGTTACTAATGTGCGAACACTAATTGGTGTATGCTATACCAAAAACAAAACGTTTGCTGTAAACCTGAGTATCTCATCAAGTAAAATATAAAGAGAGTTAGAAGTCTAGTTTAATGCCATAGTCAGTGCTTATAATTGTAAAAGAAACTGCGAAATTTACAAAATGAAAATGTATTATAATTCTCTGGAAGCCATGTTTGTTTGTGTTTTCAAATACACATATAGGGCATCGGTCTGCTAAGCCCAGGCTATAATTAATACCAGGGAACACCCTTAATAACTGCAGAATAGTAGTTATACTACTATATATATATATAATACTATTATTTCAACTTAGAATACAATCCAATTATTTAGTTCTGGTAAAATTTTTATTTCCATGCCTTGCTGCACCCGTGTCCTGACATTGAGGTCAGATTTTAAATCTCAGCTTTCCAGAGTAATGAGCAGAAAAGGCTCTTTTACTTCTTGGTGGATATTTATCAGTGATTTATGGTGCAAATATTTCAGACAGATATAGTGAGCCTTGTTAACACCATAACAGAGAGCAACAAATCTAGAAGAAAAATGCACTTTATAAACAAACCCCACTGTCAAAGTGTTCTGTTGTTTTTTTACATGTGCACTAAAAAAACTAGCTGGTGGGCCTTCCCAAGGTTATATGGGAAATCTGCTCTGTTTTCCCCTTAGCAACTCATAAGTGAGAAAAAAAAAATCCTTCATGTCCAAGCCCCAAGCAGGACAAGACTTTGGTTCATTAGGTCAACAGCTGTGAAACCAGCGATCATTACTTCAATTATTTTCTTGTTTGCCTTCTGCTTTGCATTTTCTCTGAGCTGAGAGCTACACTGATACAGAATATAAGGTTTGTGTCCCAAGGTGTGTGCTGATAAACATGCTAGAACCCCATGAAACAGCAAGCATGTTCCAGGCAATTGATTGAAAAGAAAAAATTAACTTTTTATGGCTTAAGATTCTTTTGTCGAGTAGCACCACCTAGAGAATAATCTTCAAAGCAATAAATAAATAAATTGGCAATTCTCTTGCCAATATCTTGGGATATCAAGTCTCAAACTTGACAAAATTTCACATGCTATGTCAGTACCACATTCTTTAGACATCCACCAAATTTCGTGAATTTGGTGCTGCAACTGACCTATTTCTATAACTTAAGAATGGTTTAAGTGACGATTTTTACATTTCAATCCCCAATTTTGAAATTTAGTCCATAGGTGGCACTGCAACTGACACAAGAGCAATTTGATATGTTTTTGTCATTTTACTGTTATGCTTTCTCTTACTTTATAAGGTGTAAAAGGTGTAGGCACTGCAAAAACATGATAAAGCATAACTGTTGCATCCAGCATAACAATCCATTTAGATCAAGTTTATGGTTCACCTGAAGGGAAAACGCACCTGAAAAATCATCCTTCACTCTTTGGCTGTGTTTACATTCCTCCTATCAGTCATATTATAGACTGTTTCAGTGAGGTAAATAGCAACAAAGTTATTGTGCTTATCCATTTTTTAAAGCATTTCCAATAAGCTGGCAAAACTAAATGTCTAACTTGAACTTCATGTATCAAAAGAAGTGAACACACAAATCAATCATTACCAGATCCATACCAGAATGTGAATGTAAGAAAACTGAACGTTGTCGAATATGAAGACTTACTATTTTTTTTTAAGCAGAAAGATGGAAATAGTTCATATGATTCAGAAAGTATTTGAGTTGTGTATAGTGAAGCTGGAACAAGATAAATGTTTAAGTCATATGGATTGTTCCTAAGAAAGCAAAAGAAGTTGCATTCAGATGCTGTATGTATAGAGCTGGGTCCACCTATTTCTGATACAACATGCAGGTTGTATTGACCTCCAAATTTTATCTTATAGACCCTGATATATGTAGTTTGCTCACATCTTGCAAAATGATTATGTAATATTTCATAGAATTTGAAATCCAAAAAGTATAGATCCAAAGTCTGGGGTTTGATCCTGAGTTCAGGTTACTGGAATTTTGCATGATAACCTATTTTCAGTTTCCACTGGGTTCTTTGGTTTCTTTCCATCTCTCACAAACATGCCAGAATGTAGTTTCTGAGCCTGTCCCAGAAACAATGGGCATGGATACATTCTGCAGGGCAGTACACTAACACAGACTGACACATTCATTCATACCTAGGGCATTATAGAGAGTAGCGAGTTAACCTACAGGTATGTCGGAGGTGGGAGGAAACTGGGAAAAACCCAGAGGAAACCCACAAGGACACACAAAGTTCTCTATAGTAACCTGAGCTAGAGATCAATTCAGGCACTCTGTAGCTGTGAAGTGGCAACTTTACCCGCTCTGCCAGTATGCGATCCTCCCTTTGGGATTAGGGAAATAAATTGAATTGACTTGGATTTTCATGGTCAGACACTGGGAGTGAATTTACTGGCAAATGGCATGTTGATTTCAGCACACTGGACATTAGTCCTCAGAAAAGATTGAGTCTTAGAAAGAATAATTTCAGCTAAGATATCAAAATTGCATAAAAGATGCTTTACACTTGGGAGGGATGGTAGGGATGGTAGGGATGTCCATCTCCATCACTGATCTCAATGCCTTGCCAATGATCCAACATACATACAATAAAGATATACACGAAGACAGTAATGCACAAGTAAAGCTTGTACTAATGGAATTACAATATGATTCTGCCCTTTTACCATGCAGTGTGATTCTACATGATTTGATTGAACAGAATTCACTGCAATACAATGCAGTGCAAAAGAATATAAGCTACGCAATCCAATGTGACACAGGGCATGCCTTCAACTCACATGAGACTCAGATGAGAAATAAATAAATTGGCAATTCTCTTACCAATATCTTGGGATATCAAGTCTCAAACTTGACAAAATTCCACATGCTACATCAGTACCACATTCTTTAGACATAGACCAAATTTCGTGAAGTTTTGTGTATAGATGGTGCTGCAACTGACACATTTCTATATCTTAAGATTGGCTTAAGCGACAATGTTGAAATTTCAATCCCCAATTTTGAATTGCAATGCAACTGACACAAGAGCTACTTAAGCAGCAATGTAGCAATTTGATATGTTTTTGTCATTTTAACTGTTGCATCCAGCATAACAATCCATTTAGAGCAAGTTTATGGTTCACCTGAAGGGAAAAGGCACCTGGAAAAATGATGAGACCTGGGTACTGGCAGTGACAGTGGTGATGAGAGAGCTTTGCTTGAGAGAAGAGGAACCAATCTAAATATACAATAATTGGTCACAAATTCCTTACATTTCTAAACAATTATGGCATAAAGTCTCTGCTAATAATTATCCATAAATAAATCCGATTTTAGGGGCGACACGGTGGCTCGGTGGGTAGCACCGGTGCCTCACAGCAGGAAGGTCCTGGGTTTGATCCCCAGGTGGGGTGGTCTGGGTCCTTTCTGTGTGGAGTCTGCATGTCCTCCCCGCGTCCGTGTGGGTTTACTCTGGGTACTCCGGTTTCCTCCCACAGTCCAGACATGCACGTTAGGTTGATTGGTGTCTCTAAAGTGGCCCTAGTGTGTGTGTGTGTGCCCTACGATGGATTGTCTAGGGTTGTTCCTGCCTTGCGCCCTATGCTGCTTGCTAGGCACCAGCTCTCCCGTGACCCTGAAAAGGAATAAGCGGTTAAGAAAAAGAATGAATGAATAAATCCGATTTTACAGATGCAAAGATGTTACAAACGATGCATCCCTAGTTCATTCCAAATTGTATCTGGTGCACATTTTTTTAATTAGGCCAATCAACTCATATGCCAGTGCCCGATGCAAATTGTTGAATCTTACCATCCCCTGGCTGATATACAGGTCATCAGTCTCAAGGCAAGTTCTATCATGCTTCTGTTTCAGGCTGAAATCCAGAATGTGCTCACATGTCTTGTCTTCAATGCGCTCTACCAATCATGTCTTTCTCCCTCTTCAGTTTATATAAACAAGCTCTATCCCCCTCCTGCTGTGCCCTGCCGCTATATGCCAGGGGTTTTCTCAGCCTTCTGGCTATCAGCAGAGTGCCAGTTAGGGAACTGACCATCATTTTCCTCCTGAGTGAACAATTTCCTATAATTCAGCCAACTCGGCTCGCCAAGCACTGCAGGAGCTCACAGCTTTCTTTGTGTCTGAAGGATAAAATGAATATATGTTCAGATGTCATATTGTCACAGTTTAATTTTATACCATGATATTAAACATATAGAAGTTGTCTATGTGTGTGTGTTTTATTTTCTTTGCAGGACCTCCATAACAAAAAGCATGGACTGTTACATTATACTTGTTTACAGTCAGCACCGCCATGTTCTTACTTCTTTGGCTTGTGTATTTGCAGCAGTATTTAACCATTAAACTCACCATCCTGCTGCATAAACTATGTGTACACAGTCATAATAGCTACCTGCTGTGATACTGTATCAATATAAACTCAAGCTAATAGCACCGAATGTTTCCCTGGAAAGCACTGAAAATCCAAGACGAATTTTACGAGATCATCTCATATGATATTGTGGTGTGTAGCAGTTCCTTAAGGACTAGTTACTGTGTATCTGCTGTCATTAACAGGCATCCATCGATCCAAATTGGATTTTTATAAAGGATTTTATACTTATCCCAGAAGGGATAATAATAATAATAATAATAATAATGGAAACATGCATCATTATATTTAGCTGTTTTTGTGCTAGTTGTAACAAGGTATTAGCAGTGAAGTCCTTCTGAGTTTCATGAGGGCAGGGGTGGCTCAGTGGTTAAGGTGTTGGGTAACTGAATAGAAGGTTGGGGGTTCAAACCCCAGCACCACCAAGCTGCCACTGCTGGGCCCCTGAGCAAGGCCCTTAACCCTCAACTGCTCAGTTGTATGAATGAGATAAATGTAGTTCACACTGGATAAAGGTGTCTTCCAAATGCCGTAAATATAACTGGATGCAACCTGGGCTCACAGAGCAGCATGAGCGACAATGGTCAATAAAAATGACCAAGGTGCTTTCTCGCTCTTTCTTTTTTGTTCTCAGTCTCTCAGATGCAACAGATTCTTGGCTTGTTCTTGTCTCAGAGATACTGCTCTGTTTGTTCATCTATCGTAGTGTTCTCTATTAAATATAGATTGTGACATTGGAATAGTGCTTCCTAATACTTCCTAATGCAAACAGACTAGTTAATTATGTTTTATTTTATTGCATTTTCTACATTAATTTCTCCCTTAATTTACTTGTGTCCAATTCCCACCCATTGGGATTTGTCCCAGTCAGTGAGGCTATCACGTTTCCCCCATGTCATACAACGTCCAGGAGCAGTATAACACACTCGGAGGAGAGCGTTCCTGCCCAACTTCTATATACTTGAGCCCACAGATGCCTGTGATTGGCCAGTGTCGCTCCAACCGACATGAGAACATGGCCAATTTTGCTCCCTCGACTCTCTCGAACTAGAGGGTGATTTGCTTTGCGCCACTTTCAAGCCCAGACTAGTTAATAATTAAAATGGATTTTGTAAATACATGTAAATAAGACACAAATACAGTAAATACATTTTCCAAAATGTAAGATATCACCAGGATATTTCATACACAAGTTACTGAAGCTGTTAGGCTTCAGTTAACAATCTTTGGCAAAATGGTTTTCAAGCTATTGCTTAAATGATAAACGATAGGCTTCCCTGTATTTTCTTTCATGTAAGACAATGTGTAACAGAATATTTATGCAGTGCTTATAAACGCATTAGGAAGGCCCAGCGCAGTTACTAGTCAACTAAAATGTAATATGAAGAACAAGCCAGTGGGTGGAAATTGACTGTAACTAAATCAGGAGAAAATGATGTATAAGTCTACACTATAGGTTATGTTGCTGAACGATACAGCATATTTCCCTTGTGATATCATGCTTTTACAGTGTGTCACATTTATGAGTGCCTTGTACTACTGCTGTTAATCATATCAGATTAGGTCTACAGTCACCTTTTCTCCTGTTCTTATCATAATGTCCATGGAGACCCTGGAACAGCATCACTAGATTGATTAATATGACACTGCTGCCTCAAAACAAAAACTGGAACTTTTAAAACACCACAGTGCTGTTCATTTTAATATTGACAGTATGGGTGTGCACACAGACATGTCATTCTTGTGAGGACATTCCACTGACAAACAGATCAGGCATAACATTATGACCACCTTTTCTCTATACTCATTGTCCATTTTCTCAGTTCCACCATATAGACACACTTTGTAGTTACAGACTGTAGTCCATCTGTTTGTCCCCTTTACTCTGTTCTATAATGGTCAGGGCCCCCACAGGTCCAGCACAGATCAGGTATTATTTGGGTGGTGGATCATTCTTAGCACTGCAGTGACACTGATGTGGTGGTGGTGTGTTAGTGTGTGTTGTACTGGTGTGAGTGGATCAGACACAGCAGTGCTGCTGGAGTTTTTAAACACTGTTCACTTACTGTGAACTCAGACATCCACCACATTGCTCCACCCTGTAGATGTAAAGTCAGAGACAGTAGCTCATCTGTTGTACAGTGTGTTAGTCATCCTTCAATCCTTCATTAGTGCTCACAGGATGCTGGTGACTGGACATTTTTGGTTGGTGGACTATTTTCAGTCCAGCAGTGAACACAGTGTGATCCACTCACCAGTACAACACACCACCACCACATCAGTCAGAAACAGTAGATCATCTGTTGCACAGTTTGTGTCAGTCATCCTCTAATCCTTCATTCACTTTCAATTCAATTTCTAAATTGCTTTTAACAATGGACATCAAATCAGCTTTACAAAGAAAATTAATGAAATTAAGACATAGCTTATAGGTTTTGTCCTTTTATCCATAATGAGCAAGCCGGTGGCGATGGTGGTGCGATGGCCCGCTAAGGTCCTCACATAGAAGAATAAACATGGAACAGAGAACATTATGAAATAGAGGACACTTAGGATCCAGCTATGTTTATGATGTGTAACTTTTAATCTGCTCAGGACTAGTCCTTAAGACTGACAATGTGTTCATGACCATTTTAGCTACAGCTCTCTGATTTGAAGATTGCCCTGAATTTGTTGCTATGTTTACTAATGTTCATGAAAATATTTTTTAAAGCAGCGGTTCTCAAACAGGGGGCTGGAAAAGCAGGGTTTTTTTTTTTTATAAAAAAAAATACATTTTATATATATTTTCTCATTCATATCATTAACTTATTTGGCCATAACTTAAAACAAGATTTAAAAAATAATGATTATTTAAAAAATAAATTATAAAAAGTATAAAGTATAAAAAGCACCACATTGCTAGAAGCTATGGCCAATATCAAGCAAAAAGGACAAGTTTCTGGTAAGATAAGGGCCTGTTCCATCAGGTGAAAGTAGTGTTGAAGAGCCTAGCGCAAAAAATGGAGTGGAGTACAGTGGCACTTACCATCCACAAAGAGGGCCCCACATTAAAAAAGTTTGAGAACCACTGTCTTAAAGTCTAACAAGGTCATAAAATGTTAAAATCTTTGTTCATATTCAATGGTCTATAAACAGTTTAGAAATGTAATACCCATTTTAGAACAATACTACTCAACACTAGGAGTGCACACTAGTAAAGAAGAGTCAGACCATAGGATGGGATCATTCTAACAGTTTTATTAATCTCACCATAATTGGAGTCTGCAGCATGGGTCAGTGGGTGATGGTTCTTAGAGGAAGTGCAGGCTTACTGAACCTGTCTTTATAGACATGCTGGGAATTATGGGTAATGTGGAATAAACTATCTGGAACCTTCCTAGGGGGTTAACCAGTCTTTAAAAGAGTGCTAAATGCGTAAATAGTATCATTTTATGTATATTCATTCAAGAAATATTGTCATGTTTAATGTTCTGTTTGCAGAATGTGAGTTATTTTTTGTCCAGTTAAATGGAATTTTTTTCACAATGAATGTTAATTATGAATACCCCCTGCCCGTTCAAATAGTCTTCACATCCATTATGTTAAAAGAGGTTTGATTGTGCTTTTTCTTTTTTGTGCTTTTTGTTTTTTTGCCTGAGCTCAGAGACTATCACTGAGAATGTACATTCTGTTCTTTCTGGCTGGAAATATTTTTGTACAAAGTTCAAAATACCAACTCTGCATGAGTTAGTTTTGCCTACTTAATGTGCCACCTTGAACTTGCCTTTGGTCAAGCCCTCACAGGTGGCAAGGTAAAACTCCCTCAGATGATGAGGAAGAAACCTTGAGAGGAACCAGGCTCAAAAGGGTGGGAAAGAGAGAGGTGGAGGAGAAAAAGAAATACAGATGATTAGGCATGTTCTTCCACCAATCTTTAGAAAGAAATGACATTTTGTGCAGAGTGCAAGCAGGGACTCCGGCAAGACTAGCTAAGACAGCATAACTAAAAGGGAGAAGCCAGAAGGTAAGGCAGACATGAGAGAGCTCTGGGAGTGATTAAAATGCTGCCTACATGATGCTGGTGACTGGACATTTTTGGTTGGTGGACTATTTTCAGTCCAGCAGTGACACTGAGGTGTTTAAAATCTCCAGCAGCACTGCTGTGTCTGATCCACTCACACCAGTACAACACACACTAACACACCACCACTGCCACATCAGTGTCACTGCAGCACTGCTGGAGTTTTTAAACACTTCAGTGTCACTCCTGGACTGAAAATAGTCCACCGACCAAAAATGTCCAGCCACCAGCACTACTGTTTCTGACTTTACATATACAGGGTGGAGCAATATGGTGGATGTGTGTCATAGAGTGCACAGTAAGTTAACACCGTGTTTAAAAACTCCAGCAACACTGCTGTGTCTGATCCACTCACACCAGTACAACCCACACTAACACACCACCACCTCATCATTGTCACTGCAGTGCTGAGAATGATCAACCACCCAAATAATACCTGATCTATGCTGGTCCTGTGGGGGTCCTGGACATTAGAGAAAAGAGTAAAGGCGACTAACAAAGTACATAAACAGATGGACTACAGTCTGTAATTGTAGAACTACAAGTGTATCCACATGGTCATAACAACATTATGCTTGATTAGTGTAATTATTAATGCAGCTAATTAATCCTGTGCCTTTAAACCAGGCACATACAACTTTATGGTACAGAATGTTGTGTTTCATACTCAACTACCAAGGATACAGTATATCTTACAAGCACAGAGATGTAATCCACTTCCACTTTTTGTCTCTGTGTGTATTTAGTTCTCCAAACCTTCACGTCTGTATCAGTTTGGAGTCAAATCCAAAGTAGGCCTGGCCTTTTTATATACATATGAACATTTCTTTTATACCTATGAAAGAGTACATATAAATCTATGCCCCTGGCAGGACAGGAAAACACTAAGGTGGTGGAGTCGGTAGACATGGCAGCACTGTCAGCATGGAATTTTGGCTCTGAGAGTTCCTCACAGGTTTATTTGGTTGTAAAAGTAAAAACTGACTGTACTTTGTGTTTGCAGCACACAGAAACTTTGACTATACAAAGATTGCACTGCCACTCTAAATTTCATGGACCTTGTTAGTGTTTCACCTAAAATCAGTGTCTGTTAAATGGTTTGTGATTTGAAGTACGTATTTATGCTCTTACTGGCCCCCGTGTGCCAACATAGGAAAACATTACCTCGTCCCTGCATGCCTGTTTATTCTGATTGCACTTTGTTGTGTTTTGTCAGCTTTGTGTATGTCAACAAGCTTCACACCTGAGAGCTCACTCATGACTCCATGAAAGTAAAAATCTTCCTTTGTGTCCTTTGAGTCTCAGCAAAATACCTTGTGAATCTGTATAACCCTTAAAGACAATAGTGCATGTCTTATTCATATCTGGATTTATATCCATTTCAAACCTATTACCTGTTTATTCCAGATCATTTGTTTGTATTTGGTTATCCTGAACCATCAAGAACTAGCACTCTTCTAACAGATCATCCCTGGCTGCTTGTTTCCTCTCTCAGGGTGTATTCTCAGGAGAGGATACGTTTTCAGACAGTGAGACAGATTTGCTGACACATCTAACCCACAGCACATACCTCAGCTGCTTTTATAACAAAATGGGTCAATCAGCTGCAGCCAGTCTCATCTTTCATCTGCCTTCATTAGTCTAATGTAGTCTGGCCTTTCACTTAGAGTCATTTTTATGAAGCTATGGCCAGGCTCTTATCTCAACTGTGTGACTTAAAATATGAGTGTTTATTTATTCATTTATTTATTTATTTTAGCAAATACACAAAATCTGGTCTACATCCGAGATACCATAACAATTTACTTAAAATGTCAAATAAAATTTTGTTAAATAAATAATTTACTTTCAGAAAATCATTTGGGTAACAGCATTATACTTCGAAGTAAACTACAGAGTGGGCCATTTATATGGATACACCTAAATAAAATGGGAATGGTTGGTGACATCAACTTCCTGTTTGTTGCACATTAGTATTTGGGAGGGGGAAAACTTTTCAAGATGGGTGTTTTTTTGTAAATAACTCATGAAAGAATAAAGTATATGTTAAAACCAAGCACACCATTGTTTTTCTTGTGAAATTCTCAATAAGTTTGATGTGTTACACGACCCTCTTCCCATTGGAAAAAATAAAGTTGGATTCAAAATGGCCGACTTCAAAATGGCCACCATGGTCAACACCCATCTTGAAAAGTTTTCCCCCTACCATATACTAATGTGCCACAAACAGGAAGTCAGGAAGGAAGGATATCACCAACCATTCCCATTTTATTTAGGTGTATCCATTAAACGGCCCACCCTGTACTGTATTATCTTCAGATAATTTTGGAAAATGCAGATTCTGGTTGAACACATGACTTGAGGAACATTCCAGATATTTAATAGCGGTAAAAATATACATTTTTCCATAACCTATAATGGATAGTTCATGGAAATCTCATGAAATTCATAGTTCATAAAGCATTTTAATGATTATATTTCAAGGTAGTTGTCTGTGGCCTGGTGAAAATGTTGTTTTTAAGTGCTTTGTAAGTCCAAAGTGTTCTTGTGGAGGAGGATACGTTACTTGTTTTAAAAATGTTTTTCAGCTTCACAAATGAATCATAATGATCTAGGGTAATATGCCTCCCAGAGGCCAATTTACTATAAGACAAAATTAAGGCAAAACAGTTCTGAAGCTATTGGCCATAAAATGCTTTGTGCCTGGTATTCTGATTGCACTTTGTTGTGTTTTGTCAGCTCTGTGTATGTCATGCATGTACTGTATGTTGCACCATGGGTCCAGGAAAAACATTATTTCACTCGCTCTTTAATATACATCGTATATGGCTGTGATGACCATATTGGCTTAACTAAACAAACTAGTAGCCTATAGGCTGCTACACATGTATAGTAATGAATGTGGGGTTTTTTTGTTCAACAAGCTTCACATCTGAGAGCTCACTCATGACTCCGTGAAAGTAAAAATCTTCCTTTGTGTCCTTTGAGTTTCAGCAAAATACCTTGTGAATCTGTATAACCCTTAAAGACAATATTGCATGTCTTATTCATTCATTCATTCATTCATTTTCTTAACCGCTTATTCCTTTTCGGGGTCACGGGAGAGCCGGTGCCTAACTGGCAGCATAGGGTGCAAGGCAGGAACAACCCTAGACAGGGCGCCAATCCATCGTAGGGCACACACATGCACACACACACACTAGGGCCACTTTAGAGACAATAATCAACCTAACGTGCATGTCTTTGGACTGTGCGAGG
>JAOTRJ010000038.1:30041217-30056068 GCA_028564905.1 Leptodoras praelongus | reverse complement strand
ATATAGAAAACTTTTGCACATGCCATAGTGCATATTATATTTCAGGTTTGATTACCTTTCCAGGTCATTGCATGTTCACAGAGTTATTATAATCCATGTTTACATTTATTGTATTGCGTACACCAATCAGCCATAACATCAACCACCTCCTTGTGTCTATACTTCTTGTCCATTTGATCAGCTCCACTGACCATACAGATGCACTTTGTAGTGCCCTTTAATCCTGTTCTTCATGATCATCAGCACTGCAGTGTCCCTGATGTGCTGGTGGTGTGTTAGTGTGTGTTCTGCTGGTTGGATTGGATCAGACACCGCAGTGCTGCTGAAGTTAAACACTGTGTCTACTCACTGTCCATGCTTTTAGACACACCTACCTAGTTGCTCCACCTTGTAGAGACAGGAACTCATCTGTTGCTGCACAGTTTGTGTTAGTCTTTCATCAGTGGTCACAGGATGCTCCCCACAGGACACCGTTGGCTGGATATTTTTAGTGGGTGGACTATTTCTCAGTCCAGCACTGACAAGGGTTTAAAAACTTCAGCAGCACTGCAGTGTCTGATCCAGTCGTACCAGCACAACACACTAAGACCACCACATTAGGGTCACTGCAGTGCTGACAGTCATCAACCACCCAAATAATTCCTGCTCTGTGGGGGCCCTGACCAATGAAGAACAGCATAAAAGGGGGCTAAAAATAAGGAAGGATACAAGGAAGTGGTTTTAATGTTATGGCTGATCAGAGTATGTAGGGATGTGCATGTGTGTCATTATGACAGTATATTTGTAATACTAATGTCCATAATAGTTAACTTTGAATTTACATTATAATATGTGTGCAGCCAAGGCGGATAAGAAAGCGGCACAGGTCAAAATCCAGCAGCAGGAGCACAAGCGGCAGGTGACTATCTGGTGCTGATTTATTTTTTGCAGCTCTCATTGGAGAACCGATGGTTTTCTGTCATACTCTAATGACTTTTATCACCGCTTAGGAACGAGAAGGAGTGCTGAGAGCTATGGCACGGAAAATTCGTATGAAGTAAGATGTCTTTTTTGAAACATATGAAATTCTGCATTCACGCTGCCAAGTGACAAGCCACTCTTGTCTGTCTCTTTGTCGAAATCATTTAATACACCAATCACCAAACAGCTCTGCTAGTTCCCCAAGCCTTGTTTTTCTCTGAAATGTTTCTGTACACAAGTAATGAGAGCTCATATATGACAGGATGAGAAACCATGGTTGGAGGTTTTTCTTTGCATGTTAAACATGGGAACTAGTTGCAGTGGGGAACTGAAGAAACATCAGACCACATGCCATGCCATAGGATTGGTCTGAGGAATAAGTTGAGATAATGATTTGGATGTTTTTTTTTTATTTATTTATTTATTTATTTATTTGCTTTTTCATATTATAAATAATTAGCAGAGTCTCAGTTTGAGAGTTGCGGCTTCGTCTTGCACTGCTAAATAGAAAATGGCCGCCTGTCACATCGCTAGAGTAAACAAGGGTTTAGGTGCCTGGTCGAGGCATTTGAAAGTGGTTTATGTAAACTTATGAGCGCTGTGCACTGTAGGGAGCGAGAGCGGCGAGAGAAAGAGAGGGACGAGTGGGAAAGGCATTATGGTCGTCAGAGTCGCTCACCTTCACCCAATTCCAAATACAGTGAGTAATTCCACAACCTCTAAAAGGATATATTTCAGAATATTGGCTAACTGGTAGATTCAGTCTTGCTCTAATGAGCGATGTCATTTATGAAATCATTCAATTCTAATTCTAAACCTACTTACAGGTCGGGATTATGGCTCATACAGAAGGTAGGTGAAATGCTTTGTTTAAGATAAAAATGACAGGATGAACGCTTATTTTTATGAGCTACACTCTTCTTTTGGTCCTGCAGGAGATCTCGTTCCAGATCACGGAGTCCATACTGTCGGTACTGAACCTCAAGCCTGTCACTGTGAGAGGACTGTCGAACGAGGAAGAAGATAACAGGCAGACTATTTAAGGCACATATATGGAAAGAAAGCTGAAAGGTAGTTGGGAGTACTCTGGCTCCTGGCTCCTGGCCTGCACCTTATTTAAAGGTCAGCCTGCCCTGTGGTATAAACGAATGTCTGATTGCAAAAGAAACACACCCTTTTGTCCTTCATTCAATTATGTTTCAGAGGTACACAGATACCTTGACTTTAAGAATAGTCTCCTAATGCAGAAAAAGTCCATTTATGAATGTGAAATTTGCTTTTGCAGAGAGATTAGCTGTATATAGGATTAATTCAGCCCAGTACATGTCCTCATCTCTGACTGACTCTTAACCATCACAGAAACTGTCTTAAAGGCACAAAATGCACATGAAAGAACCAGACTCACCTTTGTATATAATATATTCATATAAGAATGTGTCTGCAAATTCATGACCACCTCAGATCGGTGCTGGGGGAAAAATTCACTCGCGCTCTGTAAATATCAGTCCTGCCATCAGTGCTGTTTTACCCAGAATAGACTGCAATACGCTCAAGACTGAAACGCTCAAATAAAATGCTTCCAAATGATGAGAAATCTACATGAACTCTGTCGTTGTTTTACTCATGAATCTGTTACATACATATATAAAATATACCTGTGTTGTTTTCTGTTGATGCAAGAAATTAGTTTAATATCTTTTCAAAGCCTTAGTGTTCTGGTTATGCCGCCAGATGGCGCAGTTCAGCATTCAGAACAGTGCCTTGAACTGTGAACCAATGTCTGTGATGCCCTGATAGAAGTATAGACCTTTTCAGCTTCACTAAATCTAACTATATTGTAATATAACATGTAAATGTGTAGTCGTAGTTTTACAACAAATAAGTAAAAGCTGTACAGGTTTGGTTTCGAAATCAGGCGGACAGTAAAAACGGCATACACACACACTCGCACACACACCTGTCTTTGGGCGACCTCGATAAACCCACTTCCTCCTCACCCACATCCTTTAGCCAGTAGAAGCATTTTATTGGTGTACGGCAGTGCTACTGTGCCTCATCAAAACAACTATTAGTTCTGTTTATACAAGACAGCTAATGTATTTGGATTGATTTCACTGGCACAGCCATTGTTTACAAGTAAATAAAAAAAATACTATAAACATAAATATAGCTAATTGTTATTTTTATGCTTCCGTTTAAAAAAAATGATAAGGATAAGATCTTAAGGATATTTAGGTAAATCATAAACCTATAAATGTTCAAGATGGGGTAAATTAATTGCCCCTTTTAAAAAAAAGGGTGAGATAAGACCCCAGATAGGGGTCCTTCCTATCCTCTTTATTTCTTTATTTTGGATCCAAACTTGTTTATTTTTACCTTTATTAGATTAACTATGACTTTAATTATCTGCAGTTATATATATATATATATATATGTTCCTTCATTCCTACGGTTTAGATTTAATACTGTATAAGCATATAGAGGGTTATGGGGCGTGGCTTAGAGTTGTCTGGCACAAGTGGGCGTGTCATATGCTAATTGTTGACCCCGCCTCCTCCTTTGGACGACTAGCTGCCTGAACTTGAACACTGACGGGCAGAAGGCTGCGACCGTGACCACAGCCGGCGGAGATAATCTACAAGCCGACTGTGTGTTTTTTGTTTGTTTGTTTGTTTGTTGGTTGGTTGTTTTTTTCTTCTTCTCCTCTATTTATTTTATGACACCGTTTAAACCGACTGTGTTCAATCATTCAGGACTTCGTATAGGTATTTAAGACCGACTGAAAGCCGGGGAGCTGTGCACCAAAAAAAACAGGCTGATCATGTCCAGGCGCAAACTTGGAAGCCGACCGCAACACCTGAGCGTGATTCAAGGTAAGCTGGGAAAACTTCAGCCACGTCTCACACGGCGCACTGCCGCACGTTCTGAAGTCTCCACGTGTAGGATGCAAAAGCCTGTAGACTAGTATTGTAAACACACACTGGTGTGGAAGTTGACATGCTGTTTTTGTAACTTGCTGTGCGTTTTTTTTCTGCAGTGGGAATAAAACCTCTGTATTAATGAATACCCACTGTCTTAACTCCTTAAAGCCTGCATGGACACTGAGCCTTGTGTTGGCTCAACCCAGGGATGGTTTAGGATTTATCACACAAATGACAAGTGTCAGAAACTTGACCTGACCAAAGCTGAAACAGCTCACTGCTGTGGGGTTGTCGGATTAAACCTGGCTTGTGTTTTACTGCTGATTCTGATCATTATTGAGATATTGAGAGATGAGTTTAGGCTCTTGGTCAGTTCTCGTCCAGTGTGGAGACCCAACACGCCGCGCAACGCCACTTTACTTCCTTATTGCATCTTCCCGACCTTCATTTCCCCTTCTCTGTAGCAGTACCAATTTATTTAGGTAGTATACCATTTCATTATATATCATTTCTGGAACTTGGTGTAGATATTAATGTATTTAAATATTTATTTTTTTTAACTTGAAACACCCAAAAAAAGGCTTTGAGTCCATGCTTTTTAAAAGACGTTTTAATTTGTACGTTGTGTCGATCAAATAATGCCAGGAATCTAGAAAAATAAACAATCAAAATTGTATTACTCTAAAACTATTGTTGATTAGTTGTCCTATTTTCTCTCAACCCTTCTTCCTCCGCCCTCCAGCAAACTAATAGAGGTGCAAAGTTGCCAGATTGAATCCACTAATGCACTTTTTTTTTCATCCCTTCATCGTGTTGTAAAAAGCAAATGCCTTCAAAGGTTCTGTTCAAAACCAGTCAGGACGGTAGACTCGTACGGTTGTGTTTATCTAATATACATGTTCCGCATTCTAGTGCAAGAAAAACACACCGGAGAGGAATCAAGGTCGATCTGGCAACCTTGCGCGCCTTTACCTGACCGCAGGACGGTGCAGCCGCGCCTTGTGCGCAAAAGCAGCAGCAGAAACAGGAAAGGTGACATTTCTGGGTAACCACGAGCGCGGTCCTGCCCATCCTCGGTGTTGTCTGTGCCTGCAGCGGGCACCAGGGGCAGGGGCATCGTGTCCAGAAGTGCTCAAGGCAGGTCCTCTGCTTAAATGTATAAAGGCTGGCTAAAAGGTTGGGGGTTCGAGCCCTGGCACCACCAAGCTGCCACTGTTGGGCCCCTGAGCAAGGCCCTTAACCCTCAACTGCTCAGCTGTATAAATGAGATAAATGTACGTCACTCTGGATAAGGGTGTCTGCTAAATGTAAATGTCACCTGCAAGAACCCTTTCCTCCATCAAGCACAGAATTCATGGATGTTCCTCTTACTCAGAAGAGTTATGTTTAAGAGTGTGTAAATATAGACTATTAACTATGGTCACTAGCATATTGCCAGATTTGGCCGGGCTCAGGTTTAATTATTAACTTTTATATCAATTTCTTGATCGTCATCTCCAAAGGTGCCAGTAGTTCTCTCACACTTCAACGTACATCTGTTAACTGTTGCTCTGTATGTATGAGGATTTCTCTGCTCATGAACTTCTGTAACTAGTTCCAATTGCTGGATGTCAGTGCAGCCCTAATTACAACGTCACACTGTTTAATTCAACTAGCTCTTCAGCTCTAGTGACAAATTCAGTGTTCCTGTGTAGCATGAAAGCCAGCACAGAAAAACAAACACAGAGAGTTTGTGAGAACATGCAAGAGAACACGCGACTCTAGCGTCTGTCGTGTATAACGTCTTGAAGCGGTTGGTAAGTGTCGTCGCTGTGTGCACTAGCTGAGTGAGAGTGTTTCCTGTCTGAAAGCAGCCCGGGTGGCAGAGACACAGGAAGTGGCCAGCATCTGCTGACCAGACAGTGGCCGACTGAGGGTGCGTGATAAGCACGCTGCACGAGCGTGTAGAGAAGCGAAAGTAACACTTCACTTGACAGCCAGACACAAAACAGACAAGTGCTATATGTATATATGTAAAGACGTTTAAGCGGGTCATTCGGAGCCTCAGAGGTATATGTGTGGCTGTGATCTGAGAGCCACAGTGCTTGTTTGTGGAAAGTTCTTATTGATCTATTCAATAGGGGAAATTATTATTTTGGTCACTTGACCATGTCCAGTAGAGTTGTGTGTCTCGGATCAATGCGCTTGGAGCAGCCAACAATTCGATATGATGAACATAGAGCTGATACAATGAGAGTGTGATTTAATATTGTGCTAAATTCTGGTGGGACTGACGAGTGTAAAAGCGATACCTCATTTACCACGACTGATGGGCACAAAAACCACGCCTCCACTAACAGGCATGCATTCCATGCCTGTTTTACTTGGAAGGACAGACATAGAAACCTTTCCTCCTTTCGGTTGTATGCTTTTTTTTCCCCCAAACTTGTTTTGGAAAGGTTTAGAAAACACTTTCATTTTGGGGATTTATTAGACAGGTCATACGTCATATAAGTTGCCACAGAAATCTACAGCATGTACACCACTGCAGCGATTCACCTTGGCAAGTATATGATATCAGTATCATCATAAATTGGGTTACACATTGTTAGACAGAAGTAACATATCGAGGTGTGCTTTCACCCATTCCTACTTTCTCTTTCCTTCCTTCCGACTCCTTGACTGCTTGATGAAAGGAAGTGCAATCCTTAGTGAAAGAAATGTTATTAAAATCATTTAACAACATTTCTGAAACACTGTAAAGGTAATCATGCTAGTAATAATTAATATTATATAATACGTAAGATATTTGACCAAAATACAAACATCCTTTGAATTTCTGCAGCTGTAATGTCGTTAAAACAGATACACCTTTTTGTGGGAGTAGGGGGTTGGTTACAATGGCATTCAGTTCTTGGCTAGGATTCTGGTATTAGCAACTATCAGCCATTAAGTTGAGCTGCTAATAAGGTGGTGTGTAAAAATGAAGGAAAAAAAAAATTCCTCCATAACCTGTATTTGTGCTCATAATCTCTCCTGTAGATGTCCCAGAGCCCAGTGTGACCTCAAGCTCACCATGCCCTCCTGATCACGTCGCTACAGGCAGCGATTTACTGACATGCGGTCAGTGTGGTCAGGCCTTCCCTCTGGCTCACATCCTCGCCTTCATCCAGCACAAACAGGGAGGCTGTAGCAGCACTAGGGCTAGCCCACTGGACCATACGCCTCAGTCTCCAGCCAATCACGCGTTCCGGCATGGCCCAGGCGCGCAGCTGGAAACGGGCTACGTGGAGCTGAAGAGGACAACAGGCAGGCGTTGGGAGGAAGAGCCAGGTGTGAAGGCGGAGGCTAACCAAGCAGGTGAGTTCTGGGTGTTAATTAACGTCAGTCTTTTTATTGTCCTCCCGTTTAACGAACTTGCCCCCAGTCCATCTCATTAGGTCGCCGTTGCTGCGGCGCTGAGGCCTCTGTGAGTTAGAGACGCTGACGTTAATTGTATGGAAGGGATAGGCATTATGGTTACACACTCTCTTGCATAAACACATGTGCACACTTGTACACACCCGGGGGGGTAAGGGGAAAGAGGCGCACACCTGAGCATCTCCTTGGCTTGGTCTCTCAGGTGAAATGTCCAGGTAAACAGAGCGCAGCCTGGCCATGCAACAGCCCAAAGTCCCAAAGTAGTGCGCGCACACACACACACACACACACACACACATACACACTTAACTTCCACTCAGTTCTGTTTAGCAATTATAATATGGCACCTAAAGAACTGGTTTAGTGAAAAATATGTCAGTGTTACACATCTTTAGTTTTACACTTCAGTTACAAGACGAATGCAAATAACAAGAAATGGCAACCTGTCTCATCCAAACGTTTTCCTCGTGTATCCACCTCCAAATTATTATATACTTACTCAAAACAACATACAACTTTTATACAATAGAGGGGTTTTACGATCATATTTTCAGTTTCACCTATTAGGATAATCGCAGACTGTAATCAGATAGATGACCTCAAAACATCGCAGTCTTTATCTATATGGTGAAGTCGGGTCCAATTTTTCGTTACATTATATCATAACGTATGTTAAAATCTACATCAAGGCTGTGTGACTTTACCGAAGAACTGGATAGGATGGGTGTCATGGTTTGTATGGAGTGTCCACATGGATTGCCTTCCGGTTTCCACCAGTCCCCCAAAAAGACGTTCTGGTATACAGATTGGTGACACTCAATTGTCCCAGGTGTGAATGAGTGTGTGTATGTGGTGCCTTGTAATGGACTGGTTGCCAGGTTATGTCTGTACATCAGCCTCCAAAGCTCTTGGGCAACATGAATGAAGTAAACTTCAGACACTAACCATGACCTGGTTGTTCAACTGCACCCAAGGTAAAAGAGAACATTGCGTCAAATAGATTATTTTTGCTGAACTGGGCCTTTAGATGAAAATTCTTTTGGCAACCTTAGCCAACCCGTGTAATCTACCTGTCAATCAACTGAGAACAACTGAAGGGACTGAATTTGCATATTCTGCATCACTCTGCAAAGACAGATGTTGGCCAACTTGTTTTGTGCCTTCCAGCACGAGAGGTTATTATTTTACCAGGACTAAGTCATGTGGTCCATCACAGAGGTTTACCCAAACTTCAGATGTCTGTTCAGCCGTGTCTTTAGGGCTGTGTTTTTCCAGGTTTTGCACTGGTGTTTTTTTTTTTTTTTTCATGACAGTAGTAAGAGAATGGTTTCCTGTTCGTCAGTGCATTAATTGTTGTGCCTGGCTGAAAGGTGAAACAGAAATCAGAGTGTTGAGATTGTGTTGTCCTCCTACGACACGCATGCGGTTTGTCGTGTTCTACGGTAATCTGGTAGGGTCACTAGTTTGCGCAGGTGCAACTGTTGCTCTTTATTTGTCCGCCCAGTGAACTGTGACTTCCTGTGACTTCACTGGCAGCTCGGCTGCAGCAAAGCAAATCGAGACCCGCTGTTCCTCCTGCTAAGCTAAGCTAGCATGGCAGTTTATTAAAGGTGACAAGTGTTCGCAGAGGGACTCGGTGGTTATGACTGATCATTATCTACAGTGCACGCACACATGCACACTGACGCGCACATGTTTGCACTTCCTTCCTTTGTGTGGAGCTCAAGGGACAGGCAGCTCTGCCTCCGTCTGTCCACGTCTCTCTCACTCTCTCTCTCGCTCGCGCTCTGTTTCTTCTTCTGTCATGTATGTTTTAGAGGACAGGTGTCAAGGCAGACAGAAAGGTTAGTTTGGTATTACGACGCATTGAGTGGCTTCTGGGAGACGGCGTGAGGTTGCAAGAGCGTGTGAGCGGATGAGTGAGGGACAGTAGTCTGATTTGTTCTTTCACTCTGACTCATCCTGCGAAAATTCAGTTACCCCACAACAGTTAGGTGTCCGTCTGCCAAGTGCATATGTATGATTATAGCACAGACCTTGGCCTGTTTGTGCATGTGTGTTAAAGTAGTTGGGCGCCATGTGATGGATCATTCAGACAATACATTGATACCCTATCTTCTCCGCTCTCCTTCATTCTCGCGCTCTCATTATTTTCCCTTCTCTCTCTCTCTTTCTCTCTCTCTCTCTCTCTCTCTCTCACCTTCTCTTTTCTTCCCCCATTCCCGAGGGGGAGAAGATTCCGCCTGCTGCTCGTTAGAGCTCCCAGCCAATCTGCATTTTTAATTAGTAGTTATTGCTTCTGCTTAATATGCAAGTGCTACCCTGGGCCAAATGGGAATCCTTACAAAAAGAGTGAAGGAGAGGGAGGAAAAAAAAGGGGGAATCAAAACAGAGGGGGAGAGAGAGCGAGAGAGAGGGAGAGTGAGACGGGTTGGGTATTGTGTTTCACTCCAAGACCTCGAGACAAAAGCACCCCCCCCCTCTTCCCGTCCCCGCACCCCTCCCTGTCTCTCCCACCCAAGGGAGAGATTTGGAGGCAGAAGGGGACTCACTTGGAGGGTTTCAAGGTGCACTCGTTGAAGTGATAGTTTTTTCTAGGTTGCATAATGTCATGTTAGGCTTTTTCTCTTTGTTCTCAAGTCAAACTTATTTAATATATTTTTTTCCACCGCTCCTTTTAACCTCCTTCCCTAAGGCTCAAAGGCATATCTTCTCCTCTAAGCTCTCTCCTCACCAGGCCTAGAGCCTTACACCGAGGGCAGACGCAGAGCCACTTTTTAATCTTCTCAGACCCTCAGACCCCCTCCCAATAAAATACAGAAGGATTTTGACTTGAGGAGACATGAAAGAGGCTTAAACCATTCAGCCCTGAGCCCTTTGGCAGCCAAAAATTAAATACATTATTTTTTTTTTCCTTCAATTTTTTTTTGGAATCCTGTTTCCCATTTTGATTTATGCAGAGAGCCCCCCATTTATCAAGCAGGCTGACTCAGGGTTCATTTGCATAAAGCTTTCGTTTCGCCTCGTTCCGCTAATTAGCAATTTGCTGCTTAATTGGTGAGGTGCTCTCAGAAAAAGAGACAAAGCTCACCACATATTTGAAGATATCCTCAGACTTATGGCAGCTTCAGTCTTTGTCCTTCTACTTTATCCTTGCCACACTCTCCTTTGGGCACACCTAGCAGCCTTGACCCTGGCAAGGTCATTGAAGTTTTGCCTAAGTATGTTCTCTTGACCTCCGTCTACAACCTTCAGAGAAAAGACGGCGCGTCTGATTTTTTGCTTTTTGGCTGTTCTGTTTTCCTTCATCATTTAATCGATAAAGACTTGCTGTCATGTGTATACCATTCCGTTTATTATAACTCCGGCTGTAGCATGCCCTACTTTTCACGTTTGCCGTTAAACCTGTTTCTGCTCCGCACAAACGAAATGGCATTATGTTCTGTGAGTTATGGGCGGCTTCTCCTGACGTCCTTTCATTTTCATGCTGCAAACTGTCTTGCGCATTATCACAATGCATTCTCGCACATGACCTTAGGCAGAGTGGGATGTCATTTTCTTACTGGACTAGCCATGCCTGTTCTGGTGGCCTCTGTTTTGCATTTTCATTTTATTTAATTTTACCTGCGAGCCTGCGTTGCAGTGTGCATTTGTATTTGTGCTTTTGATAATTTATAGTTCTTAGAACGTATACTTTTAACTGTGAAACACACTAAAAAAAACCTTAAATAGTCTATACATTTTTTTCAATTTCCTGAAATGGTATGACAAAAAGGCGTGAGACAGGAAACAAAATGTAAGCCCTTACATCTTTTATCAAGAAATCCAAGATCTAGGAATATGTGTAGTTTGAAATGCCCCCAACCCTACACTTTACAGTGCCTCAACTGGTTAAATGGGGCTGAATGGCCTGCATTTTGCAAGTTGAAATTTGATTGGCTGTTGGATTTTATGACATAATTACACATGTTTAATGCTAACACAAATTTTCAGATCGCAGTTTCTTAAAAGAACCGCAGAGGGGTGACGATTTCAGACTTTGCTCAATGTACTCCCTTGAAAGTCATAAACACATTTTATAAAGTAGAGGGTGACCTTAAAACCAATTCTAGTCAAATAATCTCCATGTAATTTCTGTTGCAGATGAGCCATCCAGTTTTACCTGCCTGGTGTGTGAGTGCGTGTTGCCTAGTGCGTGGACTCTCCTCCAACACGCCCAGCACACACACTCCCTGAGTCTCTACCAAGTCGAGGCCAATCACCCCCAGAAGCCTAAAGCGGCTGCCATGATGGATCCTCGCCACCTGGGTGCGACATTGGCCTCCGCCTTCCACACTTCCTCTGCTTTGAAACGTTTACCCCGCTCCCATCAGCCCCAGAGCCATGTCCCCTTGTCAGGCGGACGGGATCATCAGAGCTTGAACTTCTCACTGTGTCTGCAGCGGCTGGCAGAGGTGAGCGTCGGGAATGGAGGAGTCGTGCCTTCGCCATCTCCGTCTCCACCGGCCGCTTCTCCTTTCCCTCACTCTAACCCTCCATTAATAGGCGCCTTCTCCTGTGAGGTCTGTGGCCAGAATTTCCAGTCCTTGCGTAGCCTCTCTGCTCATCGGCGCACACATGCCCCTGAGAAACCTTACCGCTGTGCTGTGTGCCTGCTTTCATTTGGCCAAAGTGGAGAGTTAGCTCGACACATGAGGAGCCACCGAAAAGCTCCAGAAAGTTCATTAAAATTGTCAGAAAGCTCATTAAGAATACCAAATCTTGCCATGGCCACCACAAACGAAGATGGGAAAGTCACAATCAGGTTTTCCCAGCAGGGATATGGGGATAGTGGGCATCAGGAAGGTGATCCTGCAGGTACAGGTTTGATCCTGTTGGGGTCCCAGCTGGGAGGAGCCAACCGCAGTTTGCAAAGGTACTATCAAATTCCAGCGGAGGTAGACGAGGAGGTGCAGGTGGAGCCACAGCATCCTTCACCCTACGGCAGCCCTTCAGAGGGCTCTCTAGACAGTGGAGAGACTGGCGAGAGCGGCATCGCCAGCGGCAACTGTACTCCCAAGAGGCCTGAGCGTGACAACGAGAGAGAGGGTGAGGTGGAGGCAGAGGTGGAAGGCGTGGAAGTGGTGCAGGACTGGCCACAGGACAAAGAGAGACGCCAGTCTGCTGGTCGCAAGAAGAAAGAAGAGGCATGTGAATTTTGCGGCAAACGATTCCGCAACAGTAGCAACTTGACTGTGCATCGGAGGAGCCACACAGGCGAACGGCCGTACCGTTGCGGTTTGTGCAGTTATGCCTGTGCACAGAGCAGCAAGCTGACGCGCCACATGAAGACCCATGGCGCCCGTGGCACCCGTGCCCCCTTCCAGTGCCAACTCTGCTCTGTGCCCTTTACTGTCTACGCCACACTGGAGAAGCACCTGAAGAAGACACATGGTATTAGCCATGCCACAGTCGGAGCATACAGCCAGAACACACACTCCCTAAGTCCTCCACTTGGATACACCAACCTTGCCATTAAAATGGAGGATGATCCCACCAGTGAGCACTCTGAAGCCCCAGTCCAAACTGTCCCAGAGGTTGTGGAGATGTCTAATAATCTCAAAGAAGAGGATTCCGAGCTGATGGTCACCACTGACGATGCTTCCTCACCCACTCCTAAAGATCCCAGCCATAAACTAGAGTTGAGTCTTGCTCCAAGCACTTCCTGAACAAAGAGGAATACTTCAGGGATCATACTGACCACAGCTAGCACACCAGACACTTGGATCTGATTCTGTCCAGCCCCTGGTTAATATCTCCATCAGTAACGAAGGCCCCAAAACCACCTTTTGGTGAATAGGAGCCATGTCCTCGGATAGGTAGTTGATCAGGTATCCTAGATCAAATTACAATCAAGTGCCTACATGTAGACAACTGTGACCATTCCTGTAAGGATTCAGGACTCGGAATGACATTTGAAATGTTTTGCACTCATTACGGTGAGTGATTTGACTTCTGATTGTCCAGTCTGTCCAGGACTATAGAGACAGCATCATGTCTTTCAGCCCCAGAAGAAAACAGGTGAATCAGCCTAGAGCATCAATGACCAAGAAAAATCAAGATTGTCTGTCTGTAGATGAATCTTTTAGTTTTTGTTATAAGATTCTTAGAGGTTGGTTATTTGTAAAGAGCTCTGTTTGTTACAAGGAATTACACACTCCATTTTAGTGACTCTAGAAGTCAAGTTCACAGAGAATTATTAAAATTGGGTTTTTTTTACGCTCTCTTTCCCCAACATTCTCAAGAGAATTATAACGGCAGTGGGGATTTCTTTTTTTTTTTTTTGATATCGACTGAAAATCCTTTTTAACTTCTTTACAGTCTTAACCTGTGTCCTGATCACTGGACCTTAATTTTGGGATACTGTTTATTCTCAGCACAGATTGGGTATGTGGCAATGAGCTTCAACAATCATAGCACAGATTTCTTGTTCCTAATCTCAGACATGCATGGCAATGTCTTTGGGGGCGGGGGGCATCTTTGTAAATGTATCTGAAGTTAGCGCTTACACATTCTGTTCATTCTAATCATTCATATCGAAACCTCTAGCTGCTCTTCTATGCATAAAGCTTAATTTTATCATTGAAAAGAAACGGGTGTCTGTATGCTTTTTGTTTTGTCTGTATTGCTGTTTACAGATTAGCGTTCTGTTTACAGGTTATGTTCGTTTAAGTGCATGCTGTGATACGTTAAGCTGTCTTTTGCCCTGTGTCTTTTCGTTGGTGTGCAAAAGTAAAAACCCAGCTTCAGATGAATGACTGGGTGGGGAACAGCACTGACCTGTTGCCTGGAGAACCTGCCGTGTGAGCACTTGTGTGTGTGTGTGTGTGTGTGCGTGTGCGCACACGCGTGTAAATATACTTATGGGTTGAAACATGTCTTATTGTATGTATACAGAAAATGTTTATTAGTTTATTTTCTATGATTATTGATGTCTGTGTTCTATCAGGGAATTATTTGACTGCTTTCTTTTAAATACAGTTCTGACTATTTGAATATAGACAAATGTGAAAAGCCGTTGGGCACAACAGTGTCCACCACTTCAGGGATCGACACACTGTACATAGAGTGCTTCACACTCCATAATGATAACGATGATCCATTTTGTTGTTTACTTCTTCTGTATTGATTTCAGTTATATCTGTTATGTATGTGTAATATTTTCTCCAGGCATTCCATAGCAAGCACATGCCTTTGCTGTAAATCAGCCATAATTTTGTTATTCTGTGCCTGTGCAGGTGAATATTAAAAGACTGATGCAAAGTCAGAAAGTGTCCGTGTGTGTGTTCGTGTGTACCTAGGAATAGCCAATATTTTTGTATAGGAGTGTGTATATATAAGTATAGCAATAGGTGACCTTATGGGGGACATTTTGCTGGTCTCCATAAGAAAAGTGTTTTTTTTTCTGTTGCAGTGTTTAACATGTATACATACATACATACAGTACAGGCCAAAAGTTTGGACACACCTACTCATTCAATGCGTTTTCTTTATTTTCATGACTATTTACATTGTAGATTCTCACTGAAGGC
>JAOTRJ010000038.1:29743158-29753800 GCA_028564905.1 Leptodoras praelongus | reverse complement strand
CTCTATGGATACACCTATATGGGCCATCTCTATGGATACACCTATATGGGCCATCTCTATGGATACACCTATATGGGACATCTCTATGGATACACCTATATGGGCCATCTCTATGGATACACCTATATGGGCCATCTATATGGATACACCATTGTGGGCCAGTTGAATGGCCACCAAGGTCTCCCAATAAAAGTCTAAGGGGGTCAGATTGGGAGACCCAATGAACTGGCCCACGACGGTGTATCCATATAGATGGCCCACCCTGTAGATCAGTGACAGCAGCTGCAAAGTGACTTTTCACAATTTATGCTCCTAAATTCATAAGTTTTAAAGGAATGCTAAAAACCCTTTTCACAGTCAAGGTTTAATAGCCAACTTCAGGAGATTGTCATTTATCTAACATATAAACAGCTGGTGATGCTGTAATCCAGACCGTAACCTTCCCCAGAAGTTGTCAGATGTGTAAAATGTGTTACTATGAGTCGCTAGATTAACTGGTTAAAAAGTGAACCAAAGTCAGGAGACATGGTAAGATCAAAGAGAAGATCAGATAATCCTTTAATAGTCCCACATTGAGAAATTTCTCAAACTAACGTAAGATAAGACAGCTAGCTACCCAAACAAAAGCCTGCTTTATGCGACAGGCCCCAGGAGTGGGACCGTGTGTGACTTACGAAATGGCGACAAAAACCAAATGCTTTCAAATGGCCATTAAAATGTGCTGTAAAATTCACTAAACAAGTTTAGTTTTCAGAAATGACTGAAAATTGACTATATACAGAAACAGGCTTTAGGCTTTTGTTTATTTACTAATTTTTTTTTACCTTGTGGGTTCAAAGCTAGCAGCTTGCCTGGAAAATACTTTCCAATTTGCTTTCATATAAAATGGTCTGTATGAGCTGCACTGAAGCGATTGACTGTACTGAGTGTTTGATTGTATGGTAAATTCAAGTTATAATGTGCGATTTGTATCTGCCTATTGAGTAGATGCCCAAAAGATAAATGTTCCATGCATATCTGCAAACACTATTAATCCCTGTGTCTTTCTGTGGGTAGTAAAAGCTCCATAACCTATGACTGTTTACTGTGAATCTCAAAAGGGAGATGATTTCAGCTCCAACAAAATACACAAGCTTAAAAGCGGGTTGTGAATCTATAAATGAACAACTCGGGTATCGTTTACCAAAAGTCTATGATGATTCCTAATTCTAATGCCATACATTGACTCATAAAATATAGAGTGCTGTGGACCGAGGGTCAAGATTGTCTAAGGGGCAGCCCAAAAGAAGAACAGTTACAAACCCAAATCATCATCCACAGGGACAGACTGCAGTTGGGTAAGAATCTTTGAGTCTCCATCCATCTCCACATCGTCCAGATGAGATTCCCTATGTACATCATCACTTGGCGGAGGGGTACCCAAGAGGAGGGACTCCCCGCCTGGTAAGCCCAATAAAGCTGGGTCCTCAGGTAGATCCCCTTTCCCACGTACATCAAACAGTGTGAGTCCAGATGAAGATGACAGTGGCACGGGACTCCAAGCAGGTTGAAGGAGATGGGCACCACTGGCTACACCACTGCTGAGAGGACTGAATGACAGCATGCTCTCAGGGCTGAGGGTCTGTTGGGATGGCAACACACTAGTCGGGGTTGGGGTTGGAGAGTCTGACGTGTTTGGAGAGGCTCCTGGTGTAGAGTTAGCCAGGGCTCCAGGCTCAGAACTACAGTAAAGCACAGATGAGCCAATTAAAGGAGATGAATGAAAGGGGGTAGAGGTCTGGGCAGAGGATAAGGAGACTGGCTGATGTTGTAGTGTTGAGGTTTGTTCCAACCCACTGCTGCTAGTGCTAATGCTTGGGCCTGGATTGTCTGGGATGGATTTGACAGGCATGCTGGTAAACTGGAAACCAGCTGGGATGGTGAGGATGAGTTTGCCATTCTGAACACTCAGGAATGGACTGCCACCTGCCAGGAGGAAGTTACCTTCAAACAAGAGCAGAATAATGCAGTCAAGCTCTCTTATATTTGTGGTGGAAAGAAGGACCAAAAATCAAATACATGCTACTGTAAATGTTAATGTTTGGTTTCAGTGAACTTTAAAATGCCTGGTAAATCTAATATTGTTCAATAATACTGGCCCATATCTTACCTGGAGAAGCAGAAGGAAGCTGAATCACTCCAGAATTGAGAAGTTGGACACCTGGAATAGCACCAGCTGTAGGAACATTTTGAGGAGATCCTACGGGGCTTATACGTATAGCCCCCTGGGGCACAGCAACTCCTCCTCCAGAGCCAGATGTTAAGATTTGGAAAGCACCTCCTGGAGTTGGGATGGAGAAGGAGGGTGCTGCTGGGACCACCTGAGGGAAGGATATCGTCCCTGCAGGTGCTCCAGCAATGGGGGATACAGGCATGAGTTGAGGCAAAGGTACCAGCTGGGGCTGCCCTGTGTCCTTTGACTGTGAAACAGGAACTACTTGTGTTGGTGAGGAGATGGGAATGCCTTGCGTACACAGTGCGGTCTGTATCAGTGGGGCGGTGACCGAATTGGACTGGTCTGTTAATTGAAGGGTCAGCCCTTGTGGAGACTGTCCATTAGGCACCCGGGGGACAGACACAACCATATTCTCCCCAAGTGCAGAGGATCCGTTTTGAGGCTGAGCTTGAGTAATCCTAGGCCCAATTTGCAGATTGGGGGTTGGAAACTGAGGGGTGGAAGTCTGGGATAGTTGAGTGGTAATGGGCGACACTGGAACCAACTGAGGGCATGACACCGGTGTCCCTGCTGTGTGCTGCACTAACTGAGATACTGGAATACCCTGAATGGATGGTACCACCTGGGGCAAAGAAAGAACCTGTGGGCTAGAGACAATGGTAGAAGATGCCATATGTGAAATACAAGAAGTAGTGTTTATTTGGGAACCAGCTGTTGCTACCACCACAAGCTCAGGCTGCTGGGTTGCTTGTAGTGGCATCGCTGCATTGGAAATAATCGCACCAGATGGGGGAACTGCAGAAGAAAGAATACCATTTTGAGTCAATGCTAATGAAGGAAGGGAAGCGCGAGTCATCACCGAGGAAGAGATTGTCGATGTGGATATGGAGGTTGGAGGCACAATTTGGGTGCTATCTTGAGCCTTCATGGCCTCTGGAACAGTAATAAAGTCCAATGGAGAGACATTATGGTTGGTCAATTTAGTTTCCTCTGTCAACGAGACAGGGACTGTGCTAGTGAGGTTGGCTGGCGGGTCCATTTTGGTAATGCAGTTTTCATCTGGGATGCCGTTGTTCCCACTACCCTTAGATATAACCTGAGCCCCATTGAGTAAAAGTGGAGTGTTAGTAGTTACAGGACTGAGGGTGACTGCATGACCATCGCTCAGAGTCAGTCCATTAATGATGACACCAGTTCCAGTCCCTGATATTAATGGGCTCCCATTGAGCAACAGTGGATGAGGACTAGTAAGGAATCCCCCTGTGTTATTGAGTATGAGCTGACCTCCGGTACTACAGGGGGCACCAGAGAGGGATATGAGAGAAGCAGTTGAGCCTCCAGACTCTTGAGCAGCAGGTTTGTCAGTAATGTCCTCCAGATCAGCCTTGCTAGCCTCATCCTCTGTGCTGTGGTTTCCATCAGATTCACTGCAAAAGACAGAAAACATCAAAATGAATCCAAAAAATCTGAAACATATACCGATGGAATGATCTGACAGACGATTTATCGTCTTGTATGTTTTTTGTGTGTATGATATAATTATCATTATACATTGTAAACATCTTAAAACAGCTTATTATTCTGCAGAGTCGTTTTTTGCTTTCACTTACTACTATGAACCTGTGGCATAGTTTCCTTTGTTCTGCTTTGCATGCATTTAAATGGATTGAATTCCTGATTTCAAAACACAACCATTCAGGTCCCAAACCTCCAACTTCCTGCTTACCTTAATACAGACAAGTAGTCCCTAAATTAAAATGCAATGTCAATAAGAAAAGAGCAAAGAGTTGTTTTTTTTTTTCTATAGAATGACTCTGAATTTCTAATGAATTTAAAATGGTATCTGCCAACTTTAGACTTGCAGCAATACCCATCTGTTTGAGCAGTAAAATACAAAAATATATATATACTAAAAAAAAAGCTTAAGGAAATAAATGTTTCTAATGGCACACTGTACTTTACTGGAACCAACATGTTTTGCCTGGCATTTAGAAAAGATACATTTTTAATAATAATTTTATTAAAAAATAAAAAATACTTCGTTCTTTATTTGTTTGTCTATTTATATATCTATTTATTTATTTATTTATTTATTTATTTATTTATCACACACATTTATTGATTTTATTTATTTATTTAATTTCTACAAAGTGGGCTAAATGTCCATTTGTAAGTAAGGTTGGGTATCATTAAAATTATTATTATTTAAAGGATTTAATCCGAGTCAGTTTATCAAATCTGGCTCTTACTGAATCTCGGGTCTGATTCCAATATTTTTGGAAAGGAAAAATATATATATATATATATATATATAGACATTTTACATATGCTTCCTTGAGGAAAGCAACAAACTGACACTTTACAGATGCTCCTGGAAGGGGTTTTGAGTTTTCCCTTGCGAGTTCTCCCTTGTGTTTTCGATGCTGCTGCTTTGACAGCGGAAAGAAAACATGCAAATGTCAAATATGAAAAGCAAAACGCAGTTTAGTGTAATGACCAAGTGGTAATTAGACAATTCACAGACAGGGGAAGGTCAATAGTCACAAGAGTTCAGAGGTCTGTTTGACACAGCATATGAAATAAAAACATGATGTCTGATGTTCCAAAGTACTTTTCATCAAATTGTTCAAATTCTAATTTAAAGCTTTATTGAACTCAAGTGTGTTAGTCCATTTAAGTTATTTTACTTTATTTATCAGAGTCAAATTCAACTGTCTACTTTTCACTGTCTAATAGTGACACTGATTTAGACACGCAGTCAGATAGTCAGTCAGTCAGATAGATAGATAGATAGATAGACAGATAGACAGACAGATAGAGAGAAACAGACAGACAGACAGACATAGACAGACAGACAGACAGACCGGCAGATAGACAGATAGTCAGACATATAGATAGACAGACCGGCAGATAGACAGATAGTCAGACATATAGATAGACAGACAGATGCTTTATTGATCCCCTGGGGGAAATTCAAGAATTCAGATTTATAAGTTATTTTACTTTATTTATCAGAGTAAAATTCAATTGTCTGTTTTTCACTCTCTAATAGTGACACTGATTTAGACACGCAGTCAGATAGATAGATAGATAGATAGATAGATAGATAGATAGATAGACAGATTGGCAGATAGACAGACAGACATACAGACATAGACAGACAGCCCGACCGGCAGATAGACAGACAGACATAGACAGACAGCCCAACCGGCAGATAGACAGACAGACAGACGGATAGACAGACAGACAAATAGACAGATAGACAGACAGACAAATAGACAGATAGACAGACAGACAAATAGACAGATAGACAGACAGACGGATAGACAGATAGACAGACAGACGGATAGACAGACAGACAAATAGACAGATAGACAGACAGATACATTGACAGACAGACAGACAGACGGATAGACAGACAGACAGACGGATAGATAGACAGACAGACGGATAGATAGACAGACATAGACAGACAGCCCGACCGGCAGATAGACAGACAGACAGACAGACGGATAGACAGATAGACAGACAGACAGATGCTTTATTGATCCCCTGGGAGAAATTCAAGAACTCAGATTTATAAATTTTGCTATAGGTCTTTCCAAGGGCAACACTATAAACAAGCTTATATTCCCTAGACATGGATTTGCAAATATCTGGGAATGATTATTAAAGCCTCACAGCTCCAGGCTTCCTGCTTCGATCCTTACCATATGCAAGGGGTTTCACACATTTCCTCAACTTTCTCTGGTTTTCTCCCACCTCCCTAAAACACGTAGGTGTCAAGTGGATTGGCTGTGCTAAATTGCCCCAAGTCTGAAGGCAAGTGTGAACGTGAATGTGTGTGTTGCCCCAGGACAGACTGGCATCCCATCCACTGTGTTCTCTCACATTACTAGCTGATGGGTGGGGGCTGGGTTACTAGATTAAAGTCCCACTATAGTGACAGCAGAGATTATAAGCAGATGTGGTGATCAGTGAGAGCACAGTATTACTGCCTAACCACAAACCCTTCTGATAAGACAGACAGGGGGGAACACACACAACAATTTAACTTCATGAGCAAGGAAAATCTTAACTCCTAAATTAAAAATAGGATCATTTAAAGGAACCCAAAAGCATCTGGCACTAGTTTCACCTTGACAGACCATCATAGGTGCAAGCCTATATTAAATGATTTAAAAGGTTTAAAAATGGGATAAACAAATCTCGTTATTTTTGTGCACTGGGATAGTATTTAACAGAAAGCAGTTTTAAAGTGTTATTCCTTTTATATGACGGCAATAGGTCAACAATAGGTCTGTATGTTGTGCTTTTAGCCATTTAGTTACAAGTTCCTGTTATTATTTAAACAGTCAGTGCTTCACCAACCTCTATGTCTTGAAGTTAATACAGAGGGGGGAAAAAACACAGCTTGTAACGTTGGCAGGAAAACTGAGACAGTAAAGATGTCCGTCCTGACAAACGAGAAGAGACTCCTTCGTTAAACGTCTTAAATATGTCTAATTACAGAAAAGTCCACCATATGATAAACTTTGAAAATCTAATGCAAAGCCTTCCCAGAAGAGTGGGAGAATACATTCATTCATCTTCTTAACCGCTTATTCCTTTTCAGGGTCACGGGGGAGCCGGTGCCTAGCCGGCCACATAGGGCGCAAGGCAGGAACAACCCTAGACAGGGCGCCAATCCATCGATGAGTGCACACACACACACTCAATCAACCTAACGTGCATGTCTTTGGACTGTAGGAGGAAACCGGAGTACCCGGAGAAAACCCATGAGAACATGGGGAGGACATACAGACTCCACACAGAAAGGACCCAGACCGCCCCACACGGGGATCGAACCCCGGGACCTTCTTGCTATGAGGCGACGGTGCTACCCACCGAGCCACCGTGTCGCCCAGTGGGAGAATATTATAAGGCAAATCTCGGCTGAGACGCTCGGGTGTCCACAAACTTTTGATCTACAGCCACAAAATCATTTAAAATCATTTGAATTAAAAGCATAATAATGACATATTCAGAATGAAATCAGTGCAAATGAATGAAAATTAATTAATGGAGTTTTATTAATATTAGAGATAATAATTCTGGGTGACACGGTGGCTCGGTGGGTAGTACTGTCACCTTACAGCAAGAAGGTCCCGGGTTCGATCCCCGGGTGGGGCGCTCTCGGTGCTTTCTGTGTGGAGTCTGTATGTCTTCCCCGTGTCTGCGTGGGTTTTCCGGGTAATCCGGTTTCCTCCCAGTCCAAAGACATGCACGTTAGGTTGATTGGCGTCTCTAAAGTGGCCCTAGTGTGTGAGTGTGTGTGTGTGCGAGTGTGTGTATGTGCCCTACGATGGATTGGCGCCCTGTCTAGGGTTGTTCCTGCCTTGCGCCCTATGTCTTCAATGACGCTGAAAAGGAATAAGCGACCAAGAAGATAAAGATGAAGATAATAATTCTAATTTTATAAATGCAAGTTAACTGAGAAGATTTTTGGTGTAGACATGTAATGTCTTGTCTAAAAAAAAAAAAAAAAAAAAAGAAGCAGTTTTGTAAATGGTGTATTGTCTTTTGGAGCAGGCTGGCACGTCTCTCCTGGCCGGTGCACTGCAGGGAGACGTCGCCGTGCGGCATGTCGGGAAACGTGAGACACTTCTGGGCGCAGAGAGCTCACATTTCACAACAAAGCCACACGCTTGCACTCTTCAGGCCACTGTCTGGGTGTCTAATCAAAACCGGCGCTGGTCGTCAACTTTTCCGACTTTTCTTTCCAACTTTCCAACTCGGGGTGAATATAATGAAAAGCAAACGTCACTGTTGCAGGTCCAAATCACCCCGAAGCCTCGCAGTGCGTTATGATCTCATCCGTGCAGACTGAACCTCACTGGACCGCGATTCACTTCACAGACTGCAGGAATGCACAAATACTACACAACACAAACTATTCCCCCGAAAGAGAGTCGAGTCTCTATACTCTGTACTAAAGAGTAGCAACCGAGTCCTGCTGATTAATTAAAGAGAATAACAGTGTCATTGTTTTGTACAAGACTCAGACCTGCAGGGTATCTATCTCTACCTGACTAACACACATTTAATAAAACAAACAAACAAACAAACACTGTGCTATAAGGAATTGTTACCTTTTGCTGTTTGTACCGGATGGAGTTCGGTCTCTCTGCCGCCGATTCTTGAACCAGTTGCTCACTTGGGTCAAAGAAAGTCCAGTAAGTTTGGCCAGATTTTTCTTCTCGTCTGGAGTTGGGTACCGGTTAACTTTGTAACACTCTTTCAGGGCGTTGCGTGACTTTTCCTTGAAACAATACACCGTCTCTTCTCCGTCCCAGATGGTTTTTGGAAGGGGGAACTTTTTGCGCAGCCGATACTTGTCCACGGCGCCCAGGCTGCGACCCCGCGACCTCTCCGCCTCCTTGTAGCGCGCTCTCAGGTACAGGTCCTGCAGGAACCCGTGGTTGCTCGGGTGGAAGTCGCGGCTCTCTAAGATGGCGTACAACTCCGTAAAGTCCTCGCGGTGGAAGGCGACCAGGGCCTGGGCCTTAAGCAGGGTCTCGTTGCCACGTAGCACGTCGGACGAAGGAGGGATGGTGGCCAGGAAGCTCCACAGGCGATCCACGTTGCCCGCCTGCAGGAGAGCCTCGCACACGCAGGCGACCTGCTCACTGGAAAAGCCGAGCGCGGACTTTGGGAAAGTCTCAAACAGCCGCTCGGAAGCTTCCTCCGAGTCCGTCTCTTCTTTCACTCGGGCTTCTGACTCCTCGGCGCTTCCATTCTCCGTTTGTTCTGGAGACTCCAAAGACAAGGAAGCCATTTTTTTAGTTGAACTTTTTTTTTTCTCTCTCTCTTTCGGTTCCTCCTCCCTCCCTCTTCCCCTCAGCCCATTCTCCGGGAATACTGAGATGGACGATTCGAGAAAGAGTCGGTTCTTTTTGGAATGAATCTTTTCTTGAAAAGTGAGTCTGTTTAGACTCTGACTTAGTAAAGTTGCCTTAAAACTTGCATCTATTACATCTAAACATAGTATAGTATGGATAGTATGATTCATTTTCCCTACTTTGTAATGCTTGTTTAGGGAGAGCTAACAAACACAACATATAGAAGAAATTGTCAATTGTGTAGAGATTCTGCTGAATTTAACATTGTTTTTTTAATTAATTAACATTTAATTTCTGTAATCCATTGAAACATATATTTCAATATGGTCCAGTTAATGTGAGCAATGCAAAAGCTACATTAGCTTGCATACTATTTGACTCTTGACGATGAATCAAATGAATCAAAATGTTCATCTGATTCATTTAAGCTTGTTTGTTCAGGGGAATCGAATCAGTCAAAGGAGTTGTAATGTCCGTTCCCTGTGTGTACGGCTCCAGGCGCCACGCCCCTCACGTTTCATCAAAGACCCTTACTCAACGGGTGACAAATTAAAGGAAAAGTGGCTCTGTTATCCCTTTGGGGGTGTTTATATATTTTGCTCTCATGGTTTGTATCCACTTGTCCTATTAGAATGAAGCTTCACTGCAACTCAATACAATATTTCTATCCTGGTGACAGTGGTTTCATCCAGTCTGTCAGTGAATGATGTGAATCTTGTCTAATGGTCATCAGCTCTCAACCCAACCGAACACATGTGGGAGATTTTGGACTGGCGTGTTAGACAGCACCGCCATCCCATCAATACACCAAATGAAGGAATATCTTTTGGGAGGAATGGTGCTCCATCACTCCAGCAGAGATCCAGAGGCTCATAGAAGCAATGGCAAAGGAATTTAAAGCTGATCTGGTGGCATGTGGTGGTGCAAAACCTTCCTAAGTCACGTTATGCTGGTTTATGTTGGAGTGTGTTGCAGCCATCAATGATGTCCGAATTTGTCTATATTTAACAAAATTATGTTCGTCACTGAAAGCACTGAAAATCTTTTCTTTGTGCTTTTATTTGTTAAATAAATGTTCAAGTGAATTACCAAATGACAGGTTTTATTGCATTTTTAGAAAGGGTTCCAACTTTTCTGGAAATGGGGTTTCTCGTGGTAACGTACCAAGTGAACTAAACTGAACACCACCTCGATCATGAGCTGTATTTAAGGAAGGTTTACATTAACAGACTAGCTCATGTTAATTAACGTTTGTACTTACAAAGCCCTTTAGCACAGATATCATGATCCTGAGTGAGCATGATCTACAGGTTGTAGATATTTTTAAGATAAGTTTATTAGAATCATATCATACCGTCAAACCTCAAAAGATCTGACTAGCTCTTTAGTTCACTCAGCTAGCTCATGGCTTATCTGTACATATAAGTTGTGTCAGTCAGTCAGTCATTATCTGTACCGCTTATTCCCATTTACGGGGTCACGGGGAAGCCGGGGCCCAGCCGGCAACTCTGAGCGCAAGGGCAGGAACCAACCCTAGACAGGGCGC
>JAOTRJ010000038.1:29722710-29732888 GCA_028564905.1 Leptodoras praelongus | reverse complement strand
TGTAAATAGTCATGAAAATAAAGAAAACGCATTGAATGAGAAGGTGTGTCCAAACTTTTGGCCTGTACTGTACATATAATGTATCATATCGTATGTTGAGCACGGATGGATCGTATGAGCCATTATGAGCACCTTGTTCTTGTAAAATGAATACATCAAATAAACCGCAGTTCATTAACAAACCTTTCCTTTTTTTCAAAATAAAATCACATTTTGAAGCGTAGGATCGTCATCTCGGAGTACTGTAAGGGGTTAATAATCTTGTAAACATCTTAAGATACACGTTGTGTCTCTCTATAAAGCATCTACACCAGCATTATCGCTTAACCGTAGTGTCTGTAGTGTTCTATCGCTCCGCAACAATGTAAACGACCGACAACAAGGCTTGTCTTGGTAACTTGCTCATCGAGTGTCTGGTATGGGAGACTTGTGACGGTTTATCACGTATCCACTGACTAATCATCAGAAGGATGTTCTCTCATTAGCTTATGCTACATGTATACACACAAAGAATAGGATAAATTACTTAAAACGACTCATTAAAACTCTTTGGAAGCCACGTCAAAAGCAAAAAAAAAAAAGAAATCCTGACAAGTTATCGCTGATTGTTTCCGTAATCTTTCTACATCGCGATTACCAACCCGAGCGCCACATGCCACACGCTGCTCTAAACCGCAAACCCTCCAGACGTGCTTATTTATCCATCTTTGTTTTTAAAACATAGCAAATCCATCAGCTCAGTTCCACGCCGCCCCGGCGTCCATCTTCATCCTCGTCCTTATCCCGTCATCCATTAAAAGTTCCTCTGACATTCTGCTCCTTGCTTTTTGAACAATACAGTTGCTGAATAGGCAAAAAAAAATACATTAATAATGATCGAAAACCTACATAATTACATATAAAAAAAGCAGCAATCTGAATCTAGCCTGATCGTTTGTTTTTTTTTTTTTTGCTGATTGCTAGGTAAACTTGATAATCGGTTCCATCTATTCGGCGATGATTAAAACAGTGGCGGCAATGCTGGAAGGCAACCGTGTTAGATAACAAACCAGTTATCAGGAGGATAAAAAAATTTGATCTAGGTATCATACATGGAAAAACAATCAGTCTTCAATAAGACTGAGGCTAGAGTTGACAGAAATCCAACAAAACGCATTTTTATATAAACTTAAAAAAAAAAAAAAAAACATTTTCGATTAATGAAAACGGTAAATAGAAAAGAGCGCGTTCAGAATTGTTCGAAAATATATATAGTGTTAAAAAGTAGTGTTTTAAATTGCTGCGCTAACAGATCAAACCGAAGGCACTTGTATCGAATACGCTCTGATATGCTGGCACAGCCGAGCAGGGCGATCCACCGCCAGCCTTCCTAAAGCAACAGGTTCAACACTCAGGATCTCGAGCTCACATCAGGATCCACGCACATGCAAGCAGCCCTCGTGAGTGTTTTTGGTTTGCCAGGCTTGTAGTGAATGAAGGAAAGAGGGGGAAACTGCAGTTCAGGCCGTAGGCGAGGCAGAGGATGAGGTCGTGACTTTGATAGCACTTTGTCGAAGCCATACACACGTGGATAAGAGGCAGAGTGTGAACGTGGGTGGATAACTGTCTGTTCATGGGCCAGCCTTGAGGATGCAGACATGAAAAAAAAAAATGCTAATGGCAGAGGAAAAGAATAAAAGAAATTCTGATTTTAAAACCAGTTCGGCCATGTGTGGTTTATACATCATGGGCTAAAAAAACTCCAATGAAACCAGTCCAGCCATGATGAATGCTTAATGTGAGCAGGAAAATAAAATGCAACCAAAGTCTAAGAGGGTGAAATGTCTCTTTAAAAATAACTTGAAGCATCTACACATCCTTCACAGATTGGCCTAGGCATCAGTTCAGTGTGAGGAGAGCAGAGGTGGAGTGTGTTAAAGCTGATCTATAACCAGGTCAGGAAGCTCTCTTTGTCGATCTTGGTTGCAGCCAGAACAGACTCCATGTCGTTCAGGATGTCGGAGCTCAGCGCTTCCTGCAGGCTCGGCATCAGCTCCTCGCCCTCCACTGCCATGCTCTCGCCCTCCAGGGTGCCCAAGTCCACATCAGTGCCTGGGATTTCATCCAGGTAGTTTGGGAAACGGCTCGGCTGGGTCGCCAAGGACGCAGGGCCGAGGGAGTCGCCTGAGGGTGGAAGAGGACAAAGACGGGGTTGAGAAATGGTCACTTTTCTAAAGCGATTTACAACGCACCATATTAACCAGACTGGAAGACGTATTTATTTTGTCTCCTAGCAAGTGTTGCAACCTGTGGTGCATTTTAATAGAACTCGTCTGTCAAGAAGGTCAACCCAAAAACTTCACCAGCAGGGAAACGTGGATGCCAAGCATAGAGCCATATGCAGGTTAAATAATCCTGCTGTAGTAATTACAGTCAATTTGCATGGAATATACGATCTCTTTATAAATCATAGAGATGCGAGTCTTCATGATGAATGAATCACATTAATAGTTACAGAATATGTAAGACATTTTAATATATGCACTTCTCACACTTGCATTGATCAGTAGTAGGACACAACAACAATTACGTAGGCTACGTATGTACATCTAAAAAGAAGAACATGTCAGGGAGTTTTTTCTTGCCATCATGGCCCAGCTTCGGGATTAAATTTATAGAAAATAAAAAGTTATGTCTGTTTAGTTTTATGTCTTTGTAAGGCTGCTCTGGGACAATGTCCATCTTTAAAAGTGCTTAGAAATAAAATTTTATTTAATTGAAAAAGCCTTTGGATAGTGATGAGGATGAGTCAAGACCAAGACCTTAAATGGTCGAGAGGCAAGAAAAAAAAGTTGACAGTTACCTACATTCATTCAATATCTTAACCGCTTATTACTATTTCAGGGTCACGGGAGAGCCTCGCACTCTCACACACACACACACACGCACTCACTCACACACACCCGCCCGCACTCTCACTCACACAGAAAGGACCCAGACCGCCCCACCCGGGGATCGAACCCAGGACCTTCTTGCTGTGAATGCAGTTACCTACACTGCCAACATATTTATATTATATATCAAATGCATAACACCCATCAATAAAATGTGAATTAATGGATTAATTTGATTATTTTTTATTTTATTACATTCATACGTACATTCATTCAATATCTTAACTGCTTATTCCTATTTCAGGGTCACGGGAGAGCCTCGCACTCACACACACGCACTCGCACTCACACAGAAAGGACCCAGAACGCCCCACCCGGGGATCGAACCCAGGACCTTCTTGCTGTAAATGCAGTTACCTACATTGCCAACATATTTATATTATATATAAAATGCATAACACCCATCAATAAAATGTGAATTAATGGATTCATTTGATTATTTTTTATTTTATTAAATGTTGAGAGTATGAAAAATTGAAAGGTTTATTACGGCCACAGTGGTGGTGGAGAATGAACTGTCTAAAATTACGAGTCCAACCTATCTCACCGTAGTCTGAGACCGATTCAAGCTTTAAATTCTGACACGAGACACGAAAAGGTGATCTCACGACCAGTCTGAAGACCAAACTTGAGTACTACAAATCTGTTTGGAGCCACTGCTTCTCTGACAAGGCCTTTTAAACTTTTTATTGTTCTGCATTTATCTCAGTACCTGGTTTCATTTTAGTATCAGCTGCAGACGATATAAAAGAAAAGAGCGTCCACTTCCTGGAGTGTCTTTATACTGAGGGAAAAATGCAAAATCTCTTTATAGCAGGATATAATGCATGCTTGATGTCAATTCCGACAGGATATATTACCTCGGGTTATTTCTACCGGCTATTTTACAGAATATAAAATACAGGGAAACCTTTCCAGATGCCTAGATGTGCAGTCTGTAAAATATTACCCACATCACGGATTCAGACGGGACGCGAGAATCCCAGAGAGATTTTTTCATTCCAGATAATAATTACGTAACCCCACCACTGTGTGTGTAAAACTAATCTGATCTGAATAGCCAGACTTTCGTACAGACCCTCTAAAGGCCAGAGTGATGACGGAAACAAAACAAACACATCTGGAATATCGACATTTCTCTCAGATGTCTTGGTAAATGAGTGATATAAGACTCTTTAGGACTAAAATGACTCTAGAATGACACTTAGCATTGAGCGCTAAATGAATTTCCTGGGTTGTGGCGTGTTACGAATTTTATTTTTTATTTTTTTTAACGACAACAAAAATGCTGACATTTTAGGTATTTATAATCTAGGGGTTGGGTGTTAGAAGGTTTTAAATGCGTCATACTTGTCTCCATCTCATCGACACTGTTCAAGAAGTCGTCTGGAGTGCGCGGGACGCTGTAGCTGCTCATGCTCAGGCCACTGTCTGTGCTCTCATCTCTGGAGTGATACGTCCCGCTGTGGAGAGAGAGAAAGAAAGAAGCAGGACCATTAACTCCCCATAACACTCTGCCTCAATAATCAGTAGTTCACAGTGTATAGAAATATAACTCATCAAAAATGGTCTGTTCATGAGGAATTTTTAGATAACTGCATAAATGTGCAGGTGTACAGGTGTTCCTATTAAAGTGGACAGCGAATATATAAGGACTCCGAAGAAAAAGTATTCCACTTCTGGACTGGTATTGGTATAGACAAAAATGACATTATATTGAGATTTTATAACCTCTAGACTGCGTATTGAAATAATATGAATTTCCGTCACACCCACAGCAGCAGGATCAATCTTACTTCTAAAAGCTAGAGAGGAATCAGGAAAACACAGCAGCGAGTTAAAACACTTCACAGCCCTGAAAGGAAAGCTGTAAAAGCTGGTGTTTGGAGCGAGCTTTGGAATTACACCTCTCCATAAACAGAGGCCAGTGTGCAGGGGTACAGTGTGAGAGCAAATACAGCAGGCTTACACTAATGAAGAGCGTGAGAGGTAGGTGTGTGTGTGTGTGTGTGTGTGTGTGTGTGTGTGTGGAGTGGATGAGTGTGGAGTGATGAATGGGGTCTTTGTGAGTACTGTTGTGTGTGTGAGGGGGAGATGGCCTGTCTAAAGCTGAGACCACATGTTCTCACGGGCAGCTCTGCCTGTTCACAAGCTCTTTCTTTTTCTCACAGACAGACAGACAGACACACAGACACACACACACACACACACACACAAACAAACAAACAGAAGACAGACAGACATACAAAGAGGAGATGAACGAACTGACACACAGACACAAACACAAACATACAAACAGACACGAACAGGAGACACACAGATGCACAAAAACAAACAGGAAATGCACAGACACACAAACAGAAGCACAGACAGACAGCTGCGGATAGACAGATGCACAAAAACAAACAGGAAATGCACAAACACACAAACAGAAGCACAGACAGACAGCTGCAGATAGACAGATGCACAAAAACAAACAGGAAATGCACAAACACACAAACAGAAGCACAGACAGACAGCTGCAGATAGACAGATGCACAAAAACAAACAGGAAATGCACAAACACAAACAGAAGCACAGACAGACAGCTGCAGATAGACAGATGCACAAAGACAAACAGGAAATGCACAAACACACAAACAGAAGCACAGACAGACAGCTGCAGATAGACAGATGCACAGACAAACAGGAAATGCAGAGACAGATGCACAGATAGACACGCAGACAGACAGCTGCAGATAGACAGATGCACAGACACAAACAGGAAATGCAGACAGAAGGACAGACACACACACATGCAAACAGGAGATGCACAGAGACACAGACAGAGACACAGACACCGACAGATATACAGATGCAGAGGGGACGCACAGACAGACACAAACAGAAGACAGACAGACACACAAGGATGCACCCAAAGACACAGCCACAGCCACACACACACACAGTGCATTTTTGCATTTTCCTTTAAACCTCTTTTTTTCCCTGAGCAGTTTACCCCACATTACAATCCTGTCTTTTTGTCGCTATTCACATTGCCATCATAATCTGGTCCTCTAAATGCTTGGACATGGCTACCCGCATGAAAGTTCATGGTGATTTTCCTCTTAATCACCACTGGATGGTGCACTTCTGTTATTTGTGCTGATATTCTGTCTGGTCACACAGGCCTTGTCTTCTTATCTCTGTAGCTATGTGCCGGACTAACCACTGACCAGAAGAGTCTTGAATAGACAGTGCACACACTCAACACCGTGCCTTGGATATTCTGTGATTAGTCCCACTTGTTCATAAAACTGTAAGCGGAAAAGCATGTAACTCAATCCTTGATAGCCAGTAATGACGACCAGCTATTTGTGTTTGTGGCTAAACCTGCGTCACGTGTCTGCTTTCATCCTCACCTGTTGAGGAAGGGGTCTGAGCTGTTGGTGGTCATGCTGCGGCCGTCCTGTCCCATTCCAGGGGACGACACCGGGTTCTGAGTGCCACTGTCCTGCTCCATGCTGGTGGGCAACTGGTTCCTCAAAGCCAGCTCCTAAAGACACACACACAAATGTACAACATGATGAAGATGACGAGCAGTCACATGCAACTGCTATTTAAATGTGGACAAATGTGTATTGTTTAGCAAAACTTGATCTTTACCGTCACCAAACAAAGCGGTTTTTCTTTCAGTATTTATATGAAGATATAATACATCTATACTGTATCCAACAGCGTAATCTAATAGACAGTTTTTGATTTTAAAGCATTTAATGCTGTAATTCGAACTTGTACCTAAATCAAAGCTAAACGTTCTGCTGATCTGCTTTCTAGAAGGAAAAAAAATGATCCGCTTTTGTTTTGTTAACAAACAAACTATACTGGTTCTGCCATAGCAGGCATGAAGTCGTGGAATGGTTTTAAAAAAAAAAAAAAAAAAAAAAAAAAAAAAAAAACTTCACCCACAAGTTTTTCCTCTAGCCTTTTCCTCCATTACCCTGTTGAATGATATTTTGATGCCCATCCCAGCCTACGTGTCGCAAGCTACAGATCTGGTTCTCATTTTTCAAGAGGTTCCAAAAGTCACTTTCTGTAAGTGTCTTCTGTGATTTTATGGCCTCGGTCCAACCGGGTGGTTAACTGCGTGCTGCTAAGGTGTGGGTTTATTGCGTGTCATTAGGCATAGGGTAGGGCATGGGGTCACATCCTTCTCTTTTTTATTTTTATTGCACACTTCCTATGAATGAAGAAACGTGAATGCGAATGACAAACGGGCTGAAAAATAAATCAGAGATGCAGGAAATGAAGAGAGTTTCGTCAGTTTGACTCGCTTTACAAGAAAGTCTTGAAGGATGCGTTTGTTAGAGTCATGTGTTTTTGTCGAGTACAACATCTCGTACTGTGTGTGACGGCATCTGCATCAGTCTTGGGCTGATTTCATTAGCGATCTGCTGCTTCGGGCTGAAGAGCTTGGTTTGTTTAGTGTGTGTGTGTGTGTGTGTGTGTGATGTTCACAGAGTTGAGTCAACACACTGTTTACATTCCAAAGCTGCCCCCCTTTAACTTTCCCGGCTCCGAGCTCCTCGTCCCCGTCTGGCCCCCTACACTACCAAGTCTCCTCCTCTTCTTCCGATCCCTGACCCCTCTCAGTCACCCTAACACACACACACACGCACACACTGCAGATCGCTATGACAAGAGCCAAGGATTTAGTGTGTGAGATACCTGATTCTCATATACAAATTCACAAAGTCTCAATCAAAGCTTAAAATGAAAGGTCTATAAAAAGTGCGACAGCTACATACTCTAAAATTTCACCGCTTTAACAAAGCCGTATTTGGCATTGTATCATCATTTCTTGGTCTATTCCTAGGTTAAGGTCAATGTTCAATCCTTAATATCCAATCTGTTTTTAATTGTAAATAAATGTAAATATACACTGAGGTACCAGAAAAACTGGTATAGCACTTAATAATTGCTAGGTCCCCAATGGGATCTTGGAGGGAACGTTGCACAGTCCTCACACTGATGTCTGTTGAGGCCCCAGCATTGAATTCCGATGTTACTTGAGGCAGTGTTGCACGCCTATCGCTTGAAACGATTCTTGCCAGCCGATGCTGGGTGCGTTCACTCAGAATCTTTTTACGTTCACGCCGCTGTCGTAAGTTCCAGGTTTTGCCGGAATTCTTGTAAACACGGTTCACCCTTGAAATACTCATATGTGAAAATCCAAACTTTGCTTCTACCTTTGACCCATCTCACGAGCTCTATTCATCTCACGAACTATTAAACCACGTTGAAAATCACAAAATCGTCATAACTTGACATTCTTACAGTGGAAACAGCTCTAGAAGCTTCAAAACATATCTATCACTTCATGTACGCACTGGCAGACACAACCACTAACATGCACATGCACATGTTGGTATGTATTTTGCATAGGCTCCAGTACCAGTTTTTCTGGTACTTCAGTGTATAGAAATAGTTTATCCTGCAACCTTTTTTGTCCCATTTGAAACCTTAAGAATATCCACATTGAGCTATGTAAAGAGTGCAAAATGCAGAATATCTGTAAGACGTCCAAAAGGTTTAAGATAAAAAATGTCAAATGCCAGGTTCCCATGTGGCCTGATGATGGGGTGGAGCTACTGCAGTACAGAGGATAGTATTCAGGTGGCTGAAAAATCTGAATACAAAGCAAAATAAAACTGAAAACATTACAAAAAAAAAATGGCAGATCACACAGTGATGCTGTGATTTCAGAATTTTCAAAAAACGTGGATGTTTTTTCCGTTCACACTAAAAATTTGAAAGCGGAGTTCAATGAATGGAAGATAATAATGCTGAGAAAATATAAATAGACATAGACAGACAGACAGAGCCTCATATTTGTATTGTGTAATCCAAACCAAGCCAAGGCTTGCAATGTGCTGCATTTTGAAATATTTAGTGCCAGATTGTACAGCTCTGGATGAGAGCTGACAACTGTGATTACTCTCTCCTCCATCTTGCTCAAATGCATTGTGACTTCAAAAGGACTGACGCTCCACCCAGAAGTCTCCTATTGGCTGATGCATCGTGCATCCGATTATGTATTGTGAACTCAACGAACCCCTAATGTCGATGGAGTGTAATTTGCCTTGCAATGCATTAGTGCATGCTGTAACTCATTCTTCTAAATCAACAGCAACATGTGTGTTTTTGAAGGAGACAAGAATGTTCAGTTGAACACTTGACTCATATTCAATTAGTTGCCTTAAGTGTGTGTGTGTCGGACCTGTGGTCTCGGGCGGAGAAGCTCCTGGTGTTTCAGTCTCAGTCTCTCTTTCTCCAGCTGCAGCTGTTGTAGTCTCATCTGGTTGTTTCCTCCCATGACGGGTGGGGGCTGGGGGCTGGAGTTGAGCTGGGTGCCCTGTTTTACTGGAGCACTCTGGGTAATCCGAGCTACACATGGGAAGACGGAAAAAAAAGAAGAAGAGATTTGCATAATTATATAGTTAAAGCTACACCTTGTTTTATTGTCCTTCGAACCAAAGCTTTGTAAAACCCAAAGGAAACCTTCTGGAAACCTTTTTATTTTTTCCTCATTGTTGATAGCATTACGCAGAAGACTGGAATTCTATTGTGATTTTAATGCCTAGTATTTATTTTCTGTAAAACGAACAGCCTTTAGATACACACAAGAAACGTTTGGTCTGGGGTTTAAACCCAAGCGTGAAACCAGAAATGCACCGAGAGATATTTCTCATAATACAGCCAGCATGTCGGCTGTTGATATACATATCTAACCAAGATCACGCTGTAACTGTCCGCAGTCAGGGTGTCTGTGTGACTGGGTGTGTGCAGGCGCTGACTGCTTAACATCTGACTGAGACGCAAACGTTGGGAATCACTTTGATGCATGTGAATGAGGTCATGTGTATTGCAGAGACCTCGAATAGCCGAAACAAATGGTGCCGATTGTGGGAGCTGTTACTGTAATCAAACCGGCGAGGATCCCTGTTTACTTATGTGCCCAAGCCACCAATGAAAACAAAGAAGTGACGACGCTGGCGTTGTCATGCAGGGGAGCCCCGCCCTCCCCCCTGGCCGGCCTCGTCACCATTCAATCAGTGTGTGTTTACTTGCTCAGGCTTGAATGAGTCTCTGCTCTCCTCTCTCCATGGGAATCAGATCGGAGCCTTGCCCCACACACACACACACACACACACACACACACACACACACACACACACACACACACACACACACACACACACACAC
>JAOTRJ010000038.1:29652966-29665946 GCA_028564905.1 Leptodoras praelongus | reverse complement strand
TGACTGTGTTTCAACCTACATGTGAAATTGATGATCATTAGCACCTGCTTGGTATATTTGGTTGATCATACACCTGAGTATAATCCTACAAAATCCCTGACTTTGTGCAAGTGTACATATAAGAATTGATGCTGGTTTGAAAGCAAAGTGTAGTAACACAAAATATTGATTGGATTTAGATTTTTCTTTTCACTCAATTTGCATTTTGGAAATTGATAAATAAACTATTAACTTTTGCACAGTACTGTATATCAGAATGGTTCTTTATAATAGTTCATGCAGACTGCGCAACACTACTTTAGTTTGGGACTGTCTTTGCACTAATATATTTTTCTGTGTCCATAGCTCGGGGCTAAGAAGGGTCTCGGGGCCCAGAAAGTGAGCAGCAAGAGCTTCAATGAGGTGGAGAAGCAGGCACAGGTGGCCGAGAAGCTGAGAGAGGAGCAGGTTGCAGAGGCTAAGAAACAGGCAGAGGAGTCAATGTGAGTTCACAATGAACACTGAGAAAACTCAGATATAGTTTCAGAGAAGCTTTTAAGTCAAGCAGGTCAATCAAAGCAAAGGTAAAACTTGAGCATGGAAAGTTAAATGTAACTGTAAGTGTTATTAAGAGACCTCGGAGAAACCATTTTGAATGGAGAAATAGTGTGTGCACAGGTCATAGTGGACCTGTATAATCTTATAAAGGCTTATGAACCTTCTCAATGTCAGACGATACACAATTCACTGGTCCTGTGATTATGTATAATACGGAATAAAGCCACAAGCAGAGATCATCAGGTTCCAGGTATAATGTGCTGAAATTTGGCCATTGGCAGCTGTTTTGTTGAGCTAGAACTTTAAGAGGTGTGAGCAAATGTATAAGCATACCAAATTTCAAAATTGTTGCATAAGCAGTTCTCCAGATGTTGAAATGTGTAATTTGTAGCAACTCCCAATTGCACAAAATTTGGTGTGCTTGTAAAAAATGTGGTATTGATGCAGAGGGTGAAAGTTCATAAAGTCTGAGCCTTTGCATTACAAGATATTGGCTAGTGAATTGCTTTGAACATTATTCACTAGGTGGTGCTACTCCATAAATGAAACCTAACAAGCTAGGGTAACATACCTCCTAGAAGATATGTTGGCATAAAGGTTTGTGATTTCTGTTAAATCAAGTTTTCAGCTATTGGCCAAAAAGTGCTTTGAGCCTACCCCATGTTAGCGGGCACTAGCATGAAGGACAATCTAAAACTTGAGACACAAACCTTATATTCCATATCAGACACGCAGATCTACAACCATGCCAAATGTCACATGGATTGATGAATTCTGAGTATACGATATGAAATTGAAAATAACAGAGGAATAAAAGAAAAATAAATGTATGTCTGCCAGCACTAGCTGTTATGGTCATAAGGGGCTTTCTTAATGAGGGTGAGACCTAATTAGAGTGCCATGGTTGGCACCCTGGTAGCCAAGCATTTATAAAATTTGGAGTTTGTAGAGATGGAGAGATGGTTAGAACCACTACCACTTATTAAATTAATTGAAATGGACTAAATGTTCTGACTTATCCAGTTAAATTTGTCAAGATGTCCACTTTTATAAACTGAAGCACTGACGTGCTCCTTGTGGCTGGCTGAACAAATCCTTTACCAATATATGAGTGTTCTTAGCAAATAGAAGCGGTAGTCATGAGTAAGCCTAACACAGAGCACCAGATGGAGTAAATATCAAAGACAGTATGTGCAAGTATGAGATATATGAAAGAGCAGGAAAGCATGGGGGGAAATGTCCCAGTTTTAAATATTGCTTTCTTAAATAATGCATATCAGCTAAGAAATTTTATATTACTGGATGATCAAAAAGAAATGAAACAAAAAAATAGGTTTTGGTGCAGAATTCTTACTTTTGTAACTAAACGTATTCATATTTTTGGATCCAAGTGAAGTTCTTTATTCACACAACTTTCTGTGTTTTGTTGTTTCAGTGTGGCCTCAATGCGCCTGGCCTATAAAGAGCTGGAAATTGACAGGAAGATGGAAGAGAAGAGGCTGCAGAACCTGGAAGGGAAGAAAAGGGAGCAGGCTGAGAGGCTCGGCATGGGCTTAGGAACCAGGAGGTAAGTTTATATCTTGTGCTGTCTGTTACACTCAATCTGCACTCTGCATTTTTTCACTATATATAAAGGCTTGTTGAGGAGCTGAGACATGTTCTTTGTTTTGCATTGGAGTCAAGTTAAGGTAGGGTAGCTGATACTTTTTTTTTTCTTGTTTTTAAGCATAATGTAGAGTGATATTGCAAAAGGAGATGTAGAAAACAATTAATTTCTCTTTTTTTTTTCAGTTAGAATGGATACTGACAACTGTATATGTGCAGAAACAGTACAAGCCCTATTTATGTGTCCTAAAGGGCAAGCAATCATTCTTTAAAATAAAGGATATTTTAATAAGGCATGTTAAAAATATTGTTAACATAATTTGCTATAAATGGTGATTATTAAATATTACTATTTTTCATAACTTCATTAAATGTTCTTGCTGAACAGGGTAAATGTCTTTCTTTCACTACATGAAACCTGAGAAAAATTAGAAGAAGAATATTTTACATAACCGTCTTCGTCTGACTTTTCAAAGCGGCACCAATTCCGTTTCTATATATATCTTTGCTATGAGCTCATTACTTGGTGCTTCTTATCACTATTTTAGTGTTTATGGGAGTATCGCAGGCTGTGGGAAGCGTTTATTGAGTCAAGAAGGCTGTTTCTCCATTCTATGGGTCTTAAATTTTAAATAGCATTTGTGGATTTAAAAAAAAATGTATATATAAAATAAAATATGTATATATAAACATGTACAATCTTGATTAGAATATGATGGGTTGGTTGCAGGAAAGGAAAAGCACAGAATGTGCACGGGATGAATTAAACACCGGTGTATTTATTTATTTTTTCCCCCAGTGTGGTGTCACACTCTGTGATGTCAGAGATGCAGGTGATTGAGCAGGAGACCCCTGTGAACTCAAAGTCCTCTTCTCGCTCCAGACTGGACATGTTTGATGAGCCTGGGTTCACCTCAGGACCACCGAAGTAAGTGGGAGGGCTGAGCTGCACCAGTAATTGCTGATTGCTTGCAAAAAAAATAAAATAAAATAAAAAATACATTATACATTTGTGTATGTGTGTGTGTATGATGTGCCATGGCAGGTACAAGGACAACCCCTTTACTACAGGAGACAGCTTTGGATCACGGTGGGATTCTGATTCAGGCTCCACCTCTTTCTCCTCCTCCTGGGCTCTAGAGAAGGAGGAGCCCAAAGAGACTGAAGTCACCATCTCGAGCATTCAGCCAATTGGGGAAAGGTTTGTTAGACTACAGACATACAACTTTATATCGATTTACACATTATGTCCTGATATTTCTAGAAATAAATATCAGCAGTATAGAATTGTCATGGACATTAATTGCCTGAATGAACAGTTAAAAGGTTTATGGTGGTGTGTCTCAGGTTGCCCAGCAGAAGGAAGCCGGAAGCTTCCGTGACCGTCGCAGAATCCAGTGAGGCACGGCAGAAGTTCGCTAATGCAAAAGCAATCTCGTCTGACATGTTCTTCGGGCGCGAGAGCAACGCTGAGGTACCGACATGGACATATCTCTTCAGGGTTACTGTAACAAATCAAGCTTAATATCACTCATTTTGTTTGGGCAAACTGAGTATCCTCAGACCTCTTTAATATGTGTTTCAGTATGAGGCCAAGGCTCGTCTGGAGACCATGTCCAGCAGCACATCTATTAGTTCTGCTGATCTGTTCGGGGACGGAAGCAGCCGCTCCTCAGGTGAGCATGGGCGCTTTGTGGAATATTGTGTGTAATTGAAAGATAGACTTGTGCTTATACTGATAGAGGTGTATGTGTGTTCTGTAGGGGGATCAGGATTCGAGAGTGTGCTTCCCTCCGGACCGGACATGGCCCAGTTTAAGCAGGGTGTAAAGACCGTGGCTGGAAAAATGGCCGTGCTGGCTAACGGGGTTATGAACACCATTCAGGTGAGTCACAAAGGGTCTCGGAGGAACGATGAGTGTGACAAGTCTGTCAAATTGTTGCACAATTTAGTGTTTTCCTGACACCTGATGCTAGACAGACAAGGTTGTCATGAGTACTGGAGACCTGCATGTTATGTTTTAGATACTATTTAGTTACTACTATTAGATACTGGTCGCAATATTTGCGATATGATTACACTAATTTGATTGTAACTGAATCACATAACAGGGAGGTTGAACGCTAACACTTGCGGCCTCTGAGACATGTAAACACACTCAGAAGAAAGTGCTGTCTACCTTCTTTTGCATGCAAGACCTCATAGACACTCATGATTGGGTGCCATGACTGACAGGCAGAGAGAGTAATGCCATCCCTCCCACTAAAAGAGCCATTTATATTGTCTTGGCTTCCATGCATGGATGTTGCATCACTAGGACTTCACAAAGTTTGGAATATATATATATTTATACAACAGTACATGTATAGTAGTAAACTGTACATTTCTCACTCACGCTATATTAACAATTATCCATTTTAGATTGTAAAAACTGCAACAATTAACATATTTCCACCACTAAAACGAGTTAAATATAATGTAAATTTTATTTATTAAATATATTATAAATTTATTTCTGTGGCAATGTGTAGACCTACACAAAGTAGCAAACTAGTGTGCAGGAAAATATTTGTGTTGCTTGGCAACTGTCGAATCCCCGTCCTGTTGCGGAAGTATTTGTGTTGGCGGATCGTAATCGCAATCAATTGTCACTTATTACCGTTAAATAATAAATGGTGCTTGTAGAAGCGTCATTTAAAAGCAGGATCACACTCGAGGTCATTCCGTTATACTGAATATTACACTTCAGCCTTTTGCCACCTCTCCTTCTCCTGCTCTCCATCTCCCCACCCCCCCCCCTCTCTGTCTTCTCTCGTCCCCTCTGTGTATATATACATATGCATACTAATGAAAGACTCAAACTTAATCTGAAGAGAGCTGAATGACAAATTTCCAAAGTCATTGACACAAAAGAACTGAGGCATAATCATAAGCAAGGCTGATCTCTGAACAGGAGAAAGGGAAGAAATGGAGAATTTAAAAGTTGGTTTTACAGTATAATTACAGCAATTACTTCTTATAGACCTTTTTATTATAATAGGATTTAAATAATACAGTTACTCTTATGCATTATTAACTATATTTGAAGCTAGTCCAGATTGTAGTTATATCACCATCAGAGGAAAGAAGTTGAAACGTTTCTCTTGTTCTATTCCCAGTCATGTGCAATAGTCTTCTAACTTCCTGTCTTTCTTTTAGGACCGCTATGGCTCTTACTGACAGGACTGCATGATTCGAACAGGAAAGGAAATGACATCAAACAGGACATACCACACTGTTGACTGGATCTGGCTTCGTTTTTTTTCCCCTCTAATGCATTGTACCTGAAGCACAGAGGGAGAAAATACAGAAAGAAAAGGAGAAGACGGCACGACGCAGGACCTCCTTATCTCTTCTCCCAGTCTGCCTACAGGACTTTGTAGATTCCCACACACAACCTGACACAGTCTGACTGACAGTATTTCAGTTTTCTTTCTCTTTGGAAATGTTTTTTTTCCCCCCAATATCAAGTCCTCAAAGACGTATACAGTGTGTTTTTCAGAACTGCAGTACTTTTTGTTGAAACTAACCATGCTGGCTTTTTTATGCCATTTTACTGGTCTGAGATTTCATAGAATTGATTTAAGTATTCTCTATGAAATGTGTATAACCGAACTTATCCTTAGCTCTTCAACGTTTTCATTGCTTTTTATTTTGTATTTAAGTGGTATTATATCCTTTAAGGGCGAGTGCATTCATGACTAGTACATTCACCTCACAGAGAAAGAAACCAAGATGGTTATATTGTAATTTCATTTGGAAGTCTATGAGGTCCAGTGACCTGGATATTGTATATTGCCCTAAGATGAACTAGATGTTCAAGATCTACCGATCTGAGATATTGCAAATGTTATTCGGGATAAAGCATGAGCTGATGTGCAATATGTCACTTTTGTTTGTGAAGGTGGACATCAGATTTTGCTGTCTGAAAGCCATTTTGAAAAGGGTCGTCTTTCTTTCTTTCTTTTTTTTTCTTCTTTTTAAAAAAAAATCTTTCTCAAAGCATGCTCGTTTAGGCCAGTGATCGTAAAACTCCTTTCAAAGACTCAGTGTGGTCATACATTTAGAAATAAACATGGCAGATTTTTTTTATCGATCGCAAGAACCAGACTCGCAGATATGACGAGGCATCTACAGCTGTTTACATATGCATCAGATCTTGGGCTGGTGTGAACTTTAAACAGTTAAATAGGATTAAAGATTAAGGACTGGAATGATTTTGACAAATCCCTCATGTGATCCTTCCTGATACATCCATTACAAAAGGTGTTATTTTTTCCCCCCCTTTTGAATTTTTGGATTGAAACCTCATTGTGTTAAAAAGGAGATATCTGTGTGCTCTTGAGAAATATTTCCCCCAAAAAAAACGTCCATTCTTGAAATTTGCCTGTTTGTCTGTCCCTTTGTGTGAAATGTCAGAAATAAAGGACGTTAATTTGACTTCACCTGAAAACAGGTGTTTATTGTAGATTGGTGGAAAAAAATACAGTTTTATGCAAATAAAAGTTGACCTCCAAAATGCAATCATTTGACATCATTGTGCATTTAAAAAAAGCATTAAAACAAATGAAAGAAAGCACAAAACAGCAGTGAATGTGAACGCGCAAAATGTAACAAATCCCAAAGGAAAAAAAAAGTGGCATAGGTTCTGACCCCATAAAGCTGCTGCACAAAATGAAAGAAATCAAGGCTTTGATGTGGGTCTACACGTCAGTGCTTTCATGCGCTCTCTTTCAGTCAGAGCCTTTCATCTAGTCTTCTCACATATCGAGCAAGTCAACCTGTCCAATCATCAAGACTGAATGAGGAGTAATGGATAAACACACAGCCCAAGCCTACAGAGTGATTCTCTAATCACAGCCTCCATCCTGGCAGGGTCAGGAACCCTCTGATCACAGATAACAAAAGCATGATGAAGGGAAGAGGAAGGTGCATTTATAACACCGGCATGCAAACAACATCTACTGTATAACTCATCATTGACACTGATAATGATCAGTGAAACGAAGCATTTATGAAACACTGCTGGGCTGTGCAAGTAGTCGCATTTTAATGGTGATCATTCTTGTATCTGCTTCATCAGGTGTTGATTACTTTTCTGTAACAGCAGCTCTGACGGTAGTTCCAGCTGTCTTATTTATTCAGGATGCTTTTTTAAACAAAAAGCATATAGTTGTTGATATGAAGTTTTCTATAAGGGGATGTGTAACATTTATGGAAGGAGTCTCCAGTGCATTTTCCTCTTATTAAAGACTGCTAATGGAACAACTGTTTATAGCTGCTATAATATAACAGGAATTTCTTTCATGCACAATTGACAAGATAAAACATAACTATAAACTGTTACATTTTATTTATTTTTGGTTTAATTAATCAGGGTTGTAAATATAAAATATAGCATTTTGCACTGTGTTATTTCCCATGCTTTTTTTTTTCCCCTGATTTTTCTCCTTAATTTAGTCATCTCCAATTCCCACCCGTCAGTGCTTCCCCCCTTGTCACACGACGAACTGCCAGTCAGGGAGGGTGGAGTCATTGCGTGCTTCCTCCGATACACGTGATGCAAGCCGCCGCCTCTTTTCGAGCTGCTGCTCATGCAACTTTCGGTGTAACGGTGTAGCGCACTCGGAGGAAAGCGCTCCCGTCCACCTCTTGTATGCATGAGCTCACAGACGCTCGTGATTGGACAGTGTCGCGCTGATTGACATGGAGGGAGAACGTATGCTGCCCCTCCCACCCTGAGAGCACGTCCAATGGAAGGAGTCTGCAGCTCCAGCATCACCCGGATTCAAACTAGCGATCTCCGGATGATAGGGCGATTACATAATTGACAGTGATATTGGTTAGCGTAGATAAAGTTGTCTAATTGGCTACTCTTTTTTTTTGATTGATTAAATCATGAGCCCCAAATTCATGTTTGAACTATTAGGCGACATGATGTATCTTGTTTTGTTTCAAACTGTGTTAGTATAATAAGATAATAGTAATAATGAGCAAGATCCATTCAATGTTTGTGTAAGCCTACCTAAACAATTTCCATCACATTTACACAAGTTTGCATTTAGTGATGCCAACAACAAAACTCATAAATGGTAAAAGCGCACAGAGGGCTGGAAACATACCACGACCATGGTGAAAGAAAAGGCAGAACCTCAAAAGGTCAAAAATCTTGACTCACTTCTAAGCCAATAAAATATTCAGCAGTGTAACAGCACCTGGAAAGGTCAAAATCTAGAGACAAGAGGTGAATTAGGTGTGAATTAAGTCAGGAGACAAAAAAGGGTATTATGTGAAAGACATCCAAACACAACATATGGGGAAACTGCTGTTTTAAAAGTGTATTTAAAAGTATTGCTGCCGACATTTTGGAATGCACAGCCAGCATAAGCCAGCTTTCATCCTCAAAAAAAAAAAAAAATACAGGTCTTTAAACATCCTTTCTCTCATAAGCATGATAATCTTCCATCATCTGAGGCATTGGTTTATGGCTTCTGGCCATGCACAGACTGGCCTATCCTCAGTTTTTAACTTATGATGGCATTTCTTTTGTTGTAACTGAAAGACTAGTTTTATTTGTCTTCATTGGCGAGTGTGTATCGGCTCATGGTCTTCATTGGCGAGTGTGTATCGGCTCATGGTCTTCATTGGTGAGTGTGTATTGGCTCACGGTCTTCATTGGTGAGTATGTATCGGCTCACGGTCTTCATTGGTGAGTGTGTATTGGCTCACGGTCTTTTTTCAGATATTCTAATTAATCCTAATAATATAAATGACTCGAATTCACAACTTTCTTAATGGTATTCTTATTCCCTACAAAGGAAATGATCTGAAGTCAACCAAGTCAAAGTTTACATTAGTCTTCTATGTATAAATTTACACACACTCAGGAACACAAGACGGATATGAATGTTTTTTGAGAAATGACAGGATTTTCATGAATACCAAATTCTTGTGTAAATGCTCCTATGAATGATTTAGGAATAAATCCATTCATATCTAGCTTACTGTATACATTTCAAGGAAAGCAGACTCATAAAAATAGTGTATGGTGGGGATGGGGGTGGGGAGGTAAAAGTGTGAGTGCAAGGGAACACCCTAGCAAAAATCTAGTAAATAATCATCATCATCATTTCTGATTGTCGATGTTATTGTGCAGCCCTGTTAGTATACGGTAATGTGCTTTGCAGAGTAGAGCAAATTTATTTCCTTATTAAACACCATGTTATTGCTGTTTAACGGTTAATAAAAAAAGAATGTGCTTGCATCTCAGTGCAAATAAAATAACTTCCTCCCTGCAGTTTTTTCCTAGCTTCTTGTGGTTGGTATTTGTTTAGTGAAGCTTATAATTTAGAGAGCGTCCAATAAAACCGCATTAGTTGACCCAGGCATATGAATAAAAGCTATTCTTTTCCCATAAAGCGCATCTCTCTGCTAAAGGATTCCGCACCACAGAAAGTGTCTGAGTCAGCATTGCAGTCTGGGATGGGAACTCAGGCCAGTCCTCTGGCATTTTACCTGTAAGATGAAAATGCCAGATGATTTGATTTATGTTAGGAGCAGTTGAAATATGAGGATACTCAATATCTCTATTTGGAGCACATGCCTAGAGACAACGAATGATGCTCACCTTCTTTTGCAAAGTGGACGAAGTATTTTGTGAGCGTTTGCTGAAACGCTTTGTCTTGAGTGGTTGTTGTGCCGAGTGCCAACTCAAGGCCGCCGAAGAAAGCCAAGCTGTCAATCATGTGGAAGGAGAAGCGACTTGGATAAGGGAACCAGGTAGATGAATTGACTGCTTTGGATGGTGTGTAGGTCACCAGGTAGCGGTACACAGGACTCTTCAAGACCTCTGAAAATAACCAAAAATGTAATAAATGTTGACAGTTCAATACAGACTTCACTCCTGAGGTGTCTAGACCTGGCTTATGTGACATCAATTTGATGCTTTAATAGCCTGTGTTTTAAGAGTCCCATACTTTTTCTTAGACCATTTTTGTGCTCCACTACTGGTTTCATCACATCCTCATTAACTTCCCCTAATGACTCAAAGGGAGTTCAACTGTAGTACCATTTATAGAATTAGAATGTCTTGGTCCAACAAAATTTGTTTTGAAATGGAAACCATATCAAATTGCAATGCCTTCTGGGTACGAGTGGACACATTTGATCCCTAAGTCATACAAAGGCTCATCTATTAAACTTCACTTGAGCTCATATTACCAGAATTTAAACTGAACATTAGCAACAACACCTATGAACATCATACTGCCAGTGCATACAGTAAATAAAGTGACGATGGAAGCATCTAGATCGGTTTAATAGTTGGAGCTCATGAGATGGGTCATAGCATTTTGGTTGTAGAAGTTTGGATTTTCATGTATGTGCATTTCAAGAGTGTACGGTGACAAGAATTCTGGCACAACCAGCGTCAGGTGGCAAGAATCGATTCATGTGATAGGTGTACAACACTGCCTCAAATAACATTGGAATTCAATGCGGGGGCCTCAGCAATCATCAGCGTGAGGACTGTGCAACATTCTCTCCAAGATCCCGTGGGGGACCTACCAAGTATTAACTGTGCTTCAGTGTATATAAATTAAAAGCTACTTAAAAAGTGATACATAATGCTGTCATTCAATTAATTTGGCTAATTTCTTCATTTCAGGCTTCTATTTACATATTTCTGGCTTAGAAATTAGCTGGAGCCATGGTTGCCATGGGTGTGGTTTTTAGGCTAGTCTGGCTAGTTTGGGAACAAGATTGTGGGTTTATAAAGCAAGTCAGTAGGTGGCAGGGTTTGGTATGGTTTTTTCAAATTGCCCACTCAGACAAAGACCTTGTTTTTTTTTCTTCTTTTGTTAACAACTCCAATTCCTTGGGGTCACAGTGTCTTAATCTGGTGCAGGTTTTTACACCGGATGCTCTTCCTGGTGCAACCCTCCTGTTGACAGGGCTTGGGACTGGCAGTGTGTGTGCACTGCACCCCTTGGTGGCTGGGTTGAGGGCCTTGCTTGGGGGCCCAACAGCTGCAGACCTGATGTCGGGGCTTGAGCCACCGACCTTCCGATCAACAACCCAGAGTCCTAACTTACTGGGCTACCACTGCCCAAACCAATACCTAGTTTTAAAGCAAATAATCTGAATTACATCTATATCAATAGCAATAAACATAGGCTATGCAAACACAGGGAAACTGTAAGTAAGGACAACATATCTATGATACACAGAACCATTTCTTGTAAGCTATATTGCAAAGATTGTGAGAGGGAAATGGATTTTATATAGTGGATAATGACAATACCCATATAGGTGAAAATATAAAAAGATGTATTGCTGATACGCCAAATCAGAAATGCACGCTCACATCAGAAAATGAGTCTTTTTAAGATCGTAAGGCAGATAGGATTATGTGAACCTGCAGCTTGCTTGGCAAGGTGGGTGCTGGGGCAGCTGGCTCTCATATCTGTCACTAAAGTTGTGTAGAGTCTTTCAGGACAGCGGTCATTGATTGGGCATGGAGCAGAACTGTTGTACAGCCTTAGGGCCTGGGATACCACATCCTCTCCAAATGGCTTCAGCTTCTCTACATACAGGAACAGAGAGAGGGGGTGACCAAAATATGAGTTTTGAGATTGTGTTTTAGGGATTATAATAATCAGATTAACCAGGATACCTGATAGGAACCACTGGTAGTCGCCCCATGTCCAGGTGGAGATGTTCTTCATTGGTGGACTGAGAAGAGATGAGAAGATAGAGACCCATCCATACATTCACTGCTATGATATTTGTGTCCTGATAGGTAATAAGCTAATAAATGTAGCCTGTAACATTCACCTGAAGTCGGTTTCTTGCTCTGTGGTTCCAACCATGAATGGAACGTCATTGTAAAATCCACCTTTCTCTGAATGAGTGAAGAGAACATGACCATCTAAAACGGCAACTGGACCATATGATTTCCCTTTAACAGGGATGTCTGTTAGACCATCTTTAGCCCAGGATGGGTATTCCTCCCATGGAATGGCCTGGGTAGACAAAAAAAGGAAAGATGTATTCCTGAAATACTTTATACTTTCACACAAGCCCGAACTGGGTAAACAATGGCTTCACAAGCTTGATTAATGATCCGAGGTGTTTTTGAAGCCAACAGTGGACTGGATGGGGATCCTTAGGATCAAGAACTTCTCTCAATGTTATGTGTAAGCAAAACCCATTACAAAACAGAGGTTGGATTTAAGGCTCTGAAATTAAATAAATCTGACTGGAAGGGTTTATTATTTTCAACTGAAAGTCTGTACACTTCAGACTAGCTATTATAGTGCAGTCAATCCTGCAACTGATTACTAGTTTCAGGTGTTTTGGAAGCTGAAACAGAAGACAAATGATGGGAATTGGTTGGATGAGGATCCATGGTTTGGCTTTGTGTATCTCACCTGAAGGATCTGAGTTATGTTGAGCTTTCGAAGGCAGATGGCATCTTGGCAGCCTGTTTTCTTCAAGAACACAAGGTTATCTCGTTCAGCTGAGTCCAACAAGGTGTTGGACACAAATGAGGAACTTATTCCGATCGCACGATGAAACAGACCCTTAGCTTTAGGCGAAGCCATCAAAGCCCATATTGATGTTCCTCCTTGTAAAATAAGTGGAAATGGTGGCATATTAGTTAGCTAAACTTACCAGTGAAAGCAAGGAGGCATAATTTGTTAGGACACATTCCTGTAGGAGGGGCGGCACGGTGGCGCAGTGGATAGCGCTGTCGCCTCACAGCAAGAAGGACCCGGGTTCGATCCCCAGGTGGGGCG
>JAOTRJ010000038.1:29249963-29267189 GCA_028564905.1 Leptodoras praelongus | reverse complement strand
TGGCGCCCTGTCTAGGGTTGTTCCTGCCTTGTGCCCTATGTGGCCGGCTAGGCACCGGCTCCCCCGTGACCCTGAAATGGAATAAGCGGCCAAGAAGATGAATGAATGAATGTTTAAATTGTCACCTGCTTGAGGAATAACTAATTATCACTAACTATCACGATCAAATTGCATAAGCCGTCTTTTTTTTTATCATCATACATTTAATATCCATTTAAATTTACCCATTAAAATGTTGGTTGGTGAGCTGTGAATCCAAGTATAACTGTTAACCATTAAATTAAATGGAGTTCCTGTCACCAGAAATGACTGCCTGTCAGTCATTCATTAATTTGAATATAGGGTGAAGTTGGCAAGTTGAATGCAGGAGTAAAGTCTTGACAGAAATTGTCTGTAAGCACATTTATTCTCATGAATGAATGAGAGGTCTGGGATTGTGCGTCACACTGCAGTATATCAGTCAAGAGAGGCAGTCAAAAGGAGAGGTATTCTGTTTTGATTAGATGCACGCAAGCCACAAAACCCTAGAAAATTGTTTGTTAGTTTAGCAGTGTTCATGTATTGCATTTTTCCCCCCAAGCATAAAACCCATTTTATAACAAAAGCTACTCAGCACACAGCAGGGCATGGAGCTTTCATTTCAGACATTCTCAACACCTTTTACTTTTATTTTTTTTAAGGAATTCAGAATATTTTGTAAGGTGTTGTGTCAACACTGTAAATGTTCAGGGGATTAACAATGCTCTCTGTGACCTCTCAGACTGAATATGGGAGGGAAAGAAAAAACAAACGCTATGAACAGCCAACATCTGATCAATGAGGACAAGCTTTGCTGTCTTCACTTGTCTGTCAGTTATGTTGTTAATCAAGAAAGCTTTTTTTGTACTAGTGTGCAGGCTGCTCTCCAAGGCAGCTCGCCCATTTTTGTTTGAATTTTGAATTTCAAAACAGCTAGCTTCAGATAACATTTGAGAATAATGACTGACTTTACTTTTAATCGTAAAAGGACAGGTTTTATGAAGTTAAGGTGACTTTCAGGATTACGTTAACAGTGAGTCCAGTGTCTCCATTCAGTTTTTGGAATTTTCTTAATATCCGTTTTTATCAGAGAGAGCTGAGACGCTCCCTGTCACACACTGAAACTGAGCCTGACCTAGTTTACATATGAGAGCAGTGCAGTCTTTCAGCAGGTTTCGTTTGTGTGCGCGCGTGTGTGTGTGTGCGTGTATGTATGCATGCGTACATAGGGGGCGACAGACCTGGAGAAGCAGCTGGAGCTCCTAGAGAGCGAGAATCATCGGCTCAGGCAGGAGCTTAAGTCCAGCAGCATCCATGAGCCTGCACGCACCTGCTCCACCTCCACCTGCCCTCACAGCCAGGTAACTGATACACAAACACCTGCCCTCACAGCCAGATCAGACTTCTTTCTCTAATGTTCAGTGTAATATAAAGGTTAAAAATGGTCCAAGAGCAGTATGATGCATAAATGTGATCTGTTCCCTGTCTCATTTCATCCCTGTGTGTGTGTGTGTCAGGAGGCGGCAGCACTACGAGGGGCGCTGTCCTTGCGTGAGCAGCGCTGTAAGGATTATGAGCGGCACATGGCCGAGCTCGAGCATCAGCTCGGGGAGAGAGCGGGCACAGTGGACGAGCTGCGAGTGCGACTGGAGGAGGCTTCACAGAGCCGAGAAGAGCTTCAGGAGCAGCTCAGACACACAGAGGAAATGCTGCATCAGCACAGTGCAGCAGCACCGTCTCAGGCCATGGTGAGAACTGCACGCACATTTACATTTACATTACATTTATGGCATTTGGCAGACAGCCTTATCCAGAGTGACTAAACGTTTATTTCACTTACACATTATTCAACTGAGCAATTGAGCATTAAGGGCCTTTCTCACGGGCCCAACAGTGGCAGCTTGGTGGTGCTGAGATTTGAACTCATGACCTTCTGATAAGTACTCCAGTATTTTAACCACTGAGGTACCACTGCCGACACTTTCTCAATCCCCCTGCACTGTCAGTCTGCCTTTATTTCTGTTTAATGAGGCTACAAATCTTAATGACAGATAGATAATATATAAGTACATAATTTATTTGTTAGTGAGTGTTTTGGAAAGCTGAAAGCTTGTCTTTTGGCCTTCTTTTCGCTTAATGGCAACTGTGGCATGATTGTTGGTGCCATACAGACTGGTGTCAGTAATTCTATAACCACTGATCTCCTAGGAATGCTGAACTAAAGAAAAAAACAGCAAATGAGCAGCAGGTCTGAGAAAATACCTTGTTGATGAGAGTGGTCAGTGGAGAATGGCCAGACTGGTTCGAGCTGACATGAAGGCTAGAGTAACTCTAACAGCTCTGTACCATTATGGTGAGCAGGAAAGCTGAGGCTACAGTGGCCACAGGCTCACCAAACCTGCACTGTTAAATGCCACTCCCTTCTTGGTCACAATTTACCATATTCTAATGGCTACTTCCAGTATGATAATACACCATGTCACAAAGCACAAGTCATCACTGGTTTTATGAACATGACAGTGAGTTCGGTGTGCCCTCCGTGGCCTTCCCACTCACCAGATCTGAATCCAGCTTTGGGATGAAGAATAGGAGATTTACAGCACACAAGTGTACCTGAAAAGTCTACATGAACTGAATGATGGACAGAATGTTGTGGAATCTTGTGGAATCCATGCTCTGAAGAATTGAGGCTGTTCAAACGCGAAGGGAGTCCCAACCCGGAATTAGTATAGTGCTCCTAATACATGCTCTGTGAGTGTAGCTGATCCGTGAGTGTAGCTTAATTAGTCAATAATGCAGATCACTGATGTTTGTAAGATTTAAGTGAAGAACATTTGAAATGTTTGGCTCACTTTCATAGTGACATCTTTCTTCTCTGTCTCTCTCTTTTTCTATCTTTCCCGTACGCGAGCAAGGCAGCAGAGGCTGAGTCGTCTCAGTGGAAACAGGCTCTAATGGAGGCTCAGGCACGTAACCAGGCTCTCCAGGAGCAGCTGGGGGTCCAGCGGCAGCTCCTCCGTGAGCTTGAGCAGAAGCTGCATGACAGCCAGAGAACCAGCAGTGAGCTCCGCCAGCAGGTACACACATACATACACACACACACACACACTTCACATGACACATCTTTTGCTGCTGATGTATCCATTATGTAACTTAATGTGAATACCAGGACACTCTCAAAGGCATTCTCATATACTGTGTTGTGTATTTCTGTGCACTGGCTGTCATTCCTGATTGTGATTAGTGTATGAGAGTGGAGTGGTTTCATTCCCATGATCTTTTCTTAAAGCTCTTTCAATTTCTTTGTTTGAAAAGGGGTGAGGGGTTGTTACCCTGGTCTATTTTTATATTGAAGAAAGGTTTTATATGCTGGTTTGTGTATGTATTAGGGCTCAAATGATAAGCTATATGGCCATAAATGGCATCTGCCCAATCACACCCTTGCTGATATAACCCCCAATCTTCTGGGAAGACTTTCCTCTAGATTGGATTGTGGCCATGGGCATTTGTGCTCATTCAGCCACAAGAGAATCAGTGAGGTCAGGACCTGATGGTGGGCGAGGAGACCTGTTGTACAGTTTCGCCTCCCAAAGGTCTTTAGTGTGGTTGAGATCAGGGCCTGGGATGGGGAGGTCTTCCCCTCTGACTTTGGCACAACATGTATTTATGGGGTCACACTTGTCCCATGTCAGACTGGAATATTATTATTTAGTAGTTTCACAGAAGGAAAACTGCTGAAGCATGCAAAGACAATTGTGTGCTTTAGACTTTGTGGCAACATTGTAGAGATGTACACAGTTTCTCAGCCAGTGTGATTAAGAGACATAGGCTCACCCAGTATCCTCCTATGTGTCCAGCTGTCTCCCCACATTAGACCCATGCACCAGTGCACCATATGTCTGATTAGAGGTGTTAGAAATGTGACTTTGTGTGGGTTGTTTGAAACAGCATTACGCATTAACACTACATTCCCTCTGTTAGGACTTTTTGGGTGAATTTTGGCTGTTTTTTCCTCTCAGTGGTTCAGTTTTTTACTGGAGAAAACAATGCATTCAACAAATATTTATTCATCCATCTGATCATCACCACTTTTATTTACTGTGTTTGTGTGTGTCAGATCCTGGCATACGAAGGCGAGATGGAGAGAACTCGAAACCAGCTGGAGGCTGAGATTCAGAATCTCGAAGAGGAGAAGAACAGGGTCATCGAAGAGGCGTTCATCAGAGCCGAGAGCGAAATGAAAGCTGTGCACGAAAACCTTGCAGGTGTGTGCGCATGCCAGCTTGTCTGTATAGGTGTGTCTGGTCTGTATAGCTGTGTGCATGTAATGTGTGTCTAATCCTGTTTTTCCATACAGGTGTAAGGATGAATTTGCTGACTCTGCAGCCTGCTCTGAGGACGCTTACATATGACTACAACTGTCTGAAGAGGCAGGTCCTGGATTTCCCCTACATGCTGCAGAACGCTATTGCTGATACTAAGCAAGAGGTGAGAATCCCATTTAAACACACTAATGTGCAGTATGAATATATACATTTATGGTCATGTGACCTACTATTGAACATGTATAGCCACAGAATGTACTATACTATACTCGTCAAATGACATTGCTGCTTTATCTTGTTTTGAAAAAATTATTTTGTTAAAAAAGCAGGAATGCTGCATATTTTCAACTTTAAACTGAAAGTGGAATGAAATAACACTGTGTGTGTGTGTGTGTGTGTGTGTGTGTGTGTGTGTGTGTGTGTGTGTGTGTGTGTGTGTGTGTAGATATGCCACATGATTGCAGAGGTGAGCAACACCAACCAGGAGCTGCTCCGCAAATACAAGAGGGAGATGAACCTGAGGAAAAAGTGTCACAACGAACTGGTTCGCCTCAAAGGTACTAACCGTACTGTGCAGGATATGCATTAAGTATTTTTGCAATAGGGTTTACATTGACCAAACATCAAAGGATGTGCTTATATAGTATATCAAAACATGTTTTATCTGTAGCACATAATTTTAAATAAATATGTTATTTTACGCTATATTACTGATGCATGAGGTTAAGTTGCATGCTTTAGTTTTTTATAGCATGCAGTGCTATGGCTGTACTGGGAAGCGAAGATCAGCACATTCTAGCAATTGGAAATGTTAATACTGTTGAGAGTTAATCAGTTCTATATGTAAATCATTGTCTATATGAGCATGTTGAATTGAACTGTCGTTATAAAAGTTTTCTGTGAGATGCTTAGTTAGCATTTTTGAGTCTCCAAAGTCAGCACTTTGTAAAAACATGGGAAAGACAGATGGCGTTCCAAGCTGCAATTTTTTCATATTTATTCATTTTAAGAGATAAGAGGCTGGTAGTGGAACTACTGTTTCTGTTTGCACTAAATGATTAGTACATTCCACAGCCATAAATGCATAGTGTAGTGATGATGGTTCAAGTGTAATGATGATGGTTGATGAATTTTTAAAAATTGTGTCAAATTATAATGACTTGATCCTCAGCAGCTCATTTGGTGGTAGTGGTGGCTTAATGGTTAAAGCTCTGAGTTACTGAAGGTTATCTGATGGTTGTGGGTTCAAGCCCCAGTGCTGCCAAGCTGCTCCTGCTAGGCCCCTGACTCCAACCCCACAACAAGCTCAGATACACAAAGAAAAGAATTTCACTGTGCAGTGATGTATATGTGGCAAATAAAGGCTTCGTCTTCTTCTTTTAAACTGATGCTGATGCGTGTTGTCTTGTTGACAGGAAACATCCGTGTGTTCTGCCGCGTACGCCCCATCTGCCAGGATGAAGCTGAGGCTGACAGCAAGAGTGTGGTGTCCTTTGACTCTGACGACGATGCAGTGATCTACCTTTCCAGCAAGGGCAAAATTATGACATTTGACATGGACAAGGTCTTCCCACCTCAGGCCACGCAGGCAGAGGTCAGGACATCATGCAAGCTCCTGTTATTTGAGTTGACTGTTTAGTGGCCTGTGAAGTAACTTTGTAGTCTCTCTTCTGATTGTATAGGTGTTTCAGGAAGTGCAGTCTCTGGTCACGTCCTGCATTGATGGTTATAATGTATGTATCTTCGCCTACGGACAGACGGGGTCAGGAAAAACCTACACTATGGAGGTAAGTGTGAGGAGCTGGGGGAATGCTTAGACAAAATAATACTTTTGGTCAGAAACAAATAAAAAGATAACAGTGATGGATGTCACTCAATATTATATTATATTATTCTGACCATGTTGTGTATGTGTGTGTGCATGTGTGCGCAGGGTATTCCAGACAACCCCGGCATTAACCAGCGAGCTCTGCGTCTGCTCTTCTCTGAGGTGTCTGAGAAAATGCCTGACTGGCACTACACCATCACTGTCAGTATGGTGGAGATCTACAATGAGACACTGAGGTAAGAAAGCACACACACAGACACACATTTAGACTCTGAACCTTCACACTTACTGGTATGAAGTTGTCAGCCACAAGAGGGCGTGCGTTACAGTGATTCAGTCATGGGTAAGGATGTTCAAAACTGCCTAAAACCCTCTCACGCATGCTTAGTTCACTATAAAACACACCCTCTAAGGGACTTCTGAAGGTTGTGGGTTCAAGCCCCAGCACTGCCAAGGTGACCCCCTGACCCCAACCTGACCCTACTGATTTTTATAAAACCGATGAGAGCAATATGGTGAAATCTGACATTCAGTTAACAAAGGTTCATTATTATTAATAACATTTGCTATAAACAATTCTTCCACTGTGTAATGTAGTCTGTTAAGAGTAAGCTTCAGTTGCTAAGCAACACCCAAGGGATAGATTACACTGCTACACTTAATACAGAATCATATGTCTACGATTTTACATCAGCCCAAAATATGTTTTAGCTAATCAGATCAATCGTTGATGATAAATGTAATTAGATATTTGAAGCCATTGATAGATTGGTGCTCACTATAATTTTGCTTTGGGACAAAACCCTTATATTACACTGTTTTACCTAGGAACCTGTTAGGAGACAACCAGAGTGAGAAGCTGGACATTAAAATGTGTCCGGATGGCAGCGGTCAGCTGTATGTGCCTGGTCTTACCAAGTTCACAGTGAAGAGTGTGGAGGATATTAATAAGGTAAGAGCTCGTTTCATTTTTTTATATTTAATTTTAGGTCAACATTGAACTACTGCATGTTTTTATTTCTGCTTCCTGCCACTCGCAGCTTAAATGTAAGAGTTAGAGCTAAGGGGTGGACTCTGAATCATCACTTGAGATGTTCTTTTTGTATAAAGACCAAAGTATGTTTCTACCTTAGGAAAAGGTGTAGCCATTCCTTAAAATTATTGATGGAACATACAAATTAAAACAGAAATAGGAAATTCACAAATAAACAAATAAAATACATCTACAAACATGACCGTTTGTTTTAATCTTTAAATATTGGAATAATTTATTTAAGAATAAGGTAAATTTGCATTTATAGCATTTGCTTAATAAGTCCTCTTTGCTAAGATGGCATTGTGTCCCAGCTTGGCCACCCCACACCAGCTCAAGTGGAAGCTTAATCTTTGACCTTTCACCCTGTAGGTTTTTGAGCTGGGTCACATGAACAGGGCGACAGCATGCACCAACCTGAATGAGCACAGTTCTCGCTCTCATGCTCTCCTTATCATTAATGTGGCCGGATTCAACTCCTCCACAGGACACCGCACCTCAGGTGATAATACACATACACACACAACATCTTTTGTCTCCAGAATCTTCCCTTAAACCCTAAATGTATTTGATTTGTCATGATGGTTAAGTCTTTAGTCATGTTTCACATGCTTGGACATGAAAAACAACCTCTTTTATGCTTAATTACATTGAAGCAGCTGTACAACCTGTTGACATTGTGCAATAAGGCACAGTTTATTAGTGAATGTGACTAAATTATTGTCCAGGGAGCTTATATGTTTGTACCGGTTACAGAAGCTTCACAAGTAATGGATTGAATAAAGTCAGTGTTCCTTTTCTCATGCATGTTCCTGCAGGTAAGCTGAATTTGGTAGATCTGGCTGGTTCAGAGAGAATCTCTAAATCCGGCGCAGAGGGAAGCCGCTTGCGTGAGGCTCAGTGCATCAATAAGTCGCTCTCGGCGCTGGGTGACGTCATCAACGCGCTGCGCTCACGGCACTCACACGTTCCCTTCAGAAACTCACGCCTCACATACCTGCTGCAGGACTCGCTCAGCGGAGACAGCAAAACACTAATGGTGGTACAGGTGTGTATGTGTGTGTGTGTGCACTGCTTCAGTCATTGTTTCTAATTAACAGGGCTTGTGGAGACTGAAAATGGTGACCCCTGCTTTAACTCTACTGTATGCAGCACTATTTATTATAACAGTAATGCAAAATCATTATAACTTAACACTGAATAATGTCATGACGCCATCTAGGAACAGGCCAGTTTATAAGCAAAGGTATTTATTTGGTAAAAGAAAAAAAAAATTGGTATAAAAAGTAGAAAATAATATTCTTAATTGAAAAGAAAATGAAACCCAGCTGTTCCCTAACTAAACAGGAGAAACAAGACCCACCAAATCTTCTGGTTCCAGTAATAACATTTACAAGGTTTATTATTCTGTTTACTGACTGATTCGCAGAGTTTTTATACATTTCTGTCAACCATTATTAAAAATGGTTGATATCAAAACATCAATCTGGAAGATCAAATACAAGATTAATACAACTATATATCTGCTGTATTATTGATGTATTATTGATGTTTACTAAAGAGGCATCATATGACCATGTAACTATAGAAAAATGTCAAAAAGATGAAGATAAACCATCTTTATCACCAGAAACATTAGCACAGACGTAGACTTTGCCTGAGCTGATCTGACCTGGGCTTTTTTTTTTGTTTACAGCTCCCCCTGCTGGTCTCCAAATAAGTTGTGTTCTCTGTAATTGACAGGAAAGTAACACATCCTGTAGAACAAAATGTTCTGATTTTCCTTAAAAATAGCCTAGATCTAAAATTGGAAGCCTCTAGGGTTGGAACCAGAAGGCACTTACCAGGTTTGATAATATTAATGCTCTGTTGCAGGATTAACATTGTGAAGAGAGGAATGAGGAATAGATTGGGAGTGCGATAGGAACATAGTGTTCAAACCATACGTTTTATTTTCAGACTTTCCTAATAGCAGGACAAGTCTTCATTTAGTTTGGAAATGACTCTGGGGTGTCGTTTAAAGATCTGATTTAGACTGTATGAAATTAATGATGCAGTAAATAAGCAGCGCGTGAAACTTGCGAATAATGCCATTGCTTCAGGAGAATTTTACAGCTACAACAATGTTGGACTATTTTAGTAGTCTTTAGTGTATAATATATAATTATATCATATAAATATGTGTAAAAATGATGTGCAATAAAACTTTTTTTCATTTTGAATTCATTTGCTTTCTCAGGTGTCTCCTCTAGAGACCAATATGATTGAGTCTGTGTGCTCTCTGAAGTTTGCCCAACGCGTTCGCACAGTTGAGCTCGGCCCGGCCTCTTCTTCACGAAGACATGCTGAAAACTCTTCTACATCCTCCTCACCTACACACGACAGTGTGGAGGTACACACACACAGTTTTAATAGTATGATTCCACTAATCATAAGAAAGGCTGGGTAATGCCATTTTATTTTACTTTTATCTGTTAAATAAAGGTTCAAATGAATGAACAAATTACAGGTTTCGGTTTTTATTGCATTTGTAGTAAATGTCCCAGCTTTTCTGGAAATGGGGTTTCTATATAGCTGCGTTTTCCATCAGCGTTGAGCACACAACTTGCTATAGTCCTTATCTGTCTTTCTCTGTGTCTCATTCACAGTTGGACTCTCCACCCATAACTCCCGTGCTCTTACCCATCTCCCGGGCAAGCAGTGTGGGCTCTTCTCTCTCCACGATTTCCAGAATCTCCAGCACACGGAGAAGATCCCAGAGCCAGCAAGCTCCAGGTGAAGAGATGCACACACACACACACACACACACACACACACACTGTCCTCAGAACAGCTTTAAGGAATAGAAACAGAACAGACCTAGAACATCTAGAGGTCTGTGTATACTATTAAGTTTTCGAAAGCCTTATAAAGTGTTATAATTTCAACAGGGTAAAACCAAAATGTATGCACCTAACCTTAAATCTAAGTTTGTAATGTCTACTTTAATCATGTCTGGTTGGTTTGATTTGAAAACTATCATGTTGTGCAGAATGGACATAAAGAATCATATGTCTTGCATGAAACTTTCCTGATATACTTATATATATGTATTTTCAACACATTTCTATTTACTCACAATGTATCCGTACTGTCTTTGAATTGTCCCCGTGTGATGGGGTCGACGTCGCTCCTATTTGCTGTCTCTTGTCACTGCGTCTGCATTGTGATTGGTTGGTCTCCTCTGATTGGTTGGTTTGCAGACAGACAGGTAGACAGAGGCAGTCCATTGCTTGGGGACAGTGGGCAGGTAGGTGGGGTTTTATCCCATTAGTCTCTCGGCATGGAAAAAGCTCAGCATGGCATCCGTGTCACCTGATCGCTCTCGGCCCATCTAACATAACTTGCACTAACCCAGGGAAATTGTGCGTGAACGTGTGTGAGAGTGTTTGTTGGTGTTGCTTTTTTTTTTTAAACACCATGTCCTTGTTGTTTTTGTGAGTGGTTTAATTTCCCAAAGTACCTGCTGTTTTCAAAGGCTGTCTATGTGTCTGTGTGTGTGTCTCTGTGTGAGAGATGGAGAGAAAGAGAGAGAGAGAGCGCGTGTGTGAATGTACTCACACCTGCTTTCGTATGTCCAGTGGTGAAGTGCAGATAACATTGTTTTGCTGACCTATATGGGCTCATGAACACAGACCCCACATACACACATCTTCTTCCAGCTCTTGCTTTAGTCTAATCCGTGAGTAAAGCAAGCTGACATATTCATTTATCTTTCACGGGTGGTGAAAAGTACCACATTTTCCATACTATAAGCCACATCAAAGTGTACGGTCAAAGTGAACAAAGTAGCCATACTACCTACTTTCATTCTCTTCATCAGATGTTTTATCTACATACACTATGGTGCCAATCATTTGTGGAGACCTGACTATCACACCTATACACTGAAGTACCAGAAAAACTGGTACTGGAGCCTAGGCAAAACGCATAGCATCACCACGTATGCACGTGGTTGGTTGTGTCTGCCAGTACATATAGAAAACGAAAGGGATCTATGGAAACTTCTAGAGTTGTGTCCAGTGAGGATGCCAAGTTATCATGATTTTGATTTTCAGCACAGTTGAATAGTAAGATAGGTGATAGCATTTCGGAAGAAGCAAAGTTTGGATTTTCACATATGAGCATTTCCAGGGTGTACCGTGTGATGACAGGAATTCCAGCAAAACCTTGAGCTTATGACAACAGCGTCACTCTGGATGAAAATCGTTACGGGTGGTAACATCGGAATTCGATGCTCAGGCATCAACAAACATCAGTGTGAGGACTGTGCAACGTTCCCTCCAAGATCCCATGGGGGACCTACCAACTGGTACTTCATTGTACATGTATATGGGTCTTCCTCATACTGTTGCTGCAAAGAATAACAAAATTATAAAGAATGCCTTTACGTGCTGTTTCCTTCCTTCACTAGAACTAAAATGCCCAAACCTGTTCGAGCATGACAGTGCCTCTGTGTACAAAGCAAGCTCCATGTAGACATGGTTTGCCAAGGTTGGACTGGAAGTGATATGCACAGAGCCCTGACCTCAACACCACAGAGCTCCTTTGGGATGAACTGGGATGCCGAGTTCACCCCAGTCTTCTCAGCTGCCACCAGTGCCCAGTCTCACTAATGCTCTTGGTATTGGAATAGACTCATATGTGTGTGATGGTCAGGTATCCACATCACTTGGTTATAGTCTTTGGTGATTTCTACAATTTGTGACTCCATTACAGATTTGTGTTTACTAGAGATGCTATAATTACACTAACATTTGCCTGGAACTCTGGATCAGTGTATAGTATGTAAGTTATTGGTAACTTACATACATATTTTAGTTGGTAGTAGTTTGAATGGTAAATAAATGCATTAACTGAATTAATGTTTATTCCACTAACGGCTAAAATGCCACAATGAAGTCACAGCTTTATAATGTTCTTGGTGGTTAAGAAGGTCACAGAATGTGTGAAAAACAAAGCAAAAAGATCTCACATTTTACTGTAGGAAAATATTTGAGAAAAGTAATCACTGGAATTTGTACACTAAAATCTTTCTTATTAAGTGCACACATCTGATTTTTCGCTAAGACTCTTGTATACAAATTCATTCTCACCTTCTGTTTTTTTGATACTATGAAGACGACTTTGGCGCACTTTTGCCAGACGTTCCTCGCATTTCTCCATTTTGCATCTGTGCCAATTCTGTTTTAGGTCTGGTCACATTCCTTGGCATTTCCTAGGCACAAGCTCGTATGACACAATTTTGTAGTCATAATAACAAGCTCGTAACAAAAGAAGACAAGCTATTATTATTTGTTTATCAATACAGATGTAAAAATAAAAAGCTGTAAATCCCTATTATTTATTTTCTAGATATTTTTATTAATTTTTGCATATACTATACATTTTTTATTCTATATACTGCAACACCCGTTAGGCAGTCATGGTCTTGTGGTTAGGGTGTCTGCCCCGTGATCGGCAGGTCCTGGGGTCGATTCCCGTGACTGACAGGATTTGGCTGAAGTGCCCATGAGCAAGGCACCTAACCCCTATTGGCTCCCCAGGCACTGTGGCTAGGGCTGCCCACCGCTCCAGGCGTGTGTGTTCACTAGTGTGTCTCACTGCACGGATGGGTTAAATGCGGAGGTCTAATTTCACTGTGTGCAAGCACAAGTGACAAAAATGTCTGACTTTCACTTAAATATCTGACTAGATAGGAAAGAAAAAGAATTCTTATAGTATGGAAAATACAATAAATTGGTGACTGTGGCTCTTGAGGGTTTTTTTCAGCTAGATTATTAGACTGAAGTGAGGAACATGAGTTTGAGCGGTGGACTTTCTTTATATGATATTTCTCTTGTACATTTTCTCAATCCGATCTTTCTTTTTCTTCTTTCCTCAGGACGAATGAAGCTTGCCACATAATGCTATGACGAAGCTAGTGTGCTGAGAACCTGCCTCTCAGCATGCACCAGCCAGAGTTTATTTTATACACCGGGCCGGGCACAGGGACAAACCAAACTGGCACATCAGGGATATGTACAGCATTTCTGAGAGAGACTTGATGATTCTGTCGGTAACTGAAGAATCCGGCGTTCCCTCCGATCTCTGTGCTGCCTCGGGGGCGTGAAGACTTCCTCCTTAACGTCACAGTGTTCGCGGATGTCTATGCACTTTAGAACACGCCGATCTGATCATTCATGGTGTTAATAACCCAGTCAGGCTTAGGACTACCCCATGACTGGTGGTGTTCTTTAACTACGTGTCTCTTTTTTGAGAGAAAATTGCCAGTGTATTCTTTTTTTTTTTTTTTCAGAACACATCATCCTTTTTATTCAAAGCCTAAGAACAAAGTCGTACTTCCAAAAACGTGTAGCAGTCCTCAGTAAGCAATAACGAAGGCTGAGTCTAGCCTGTCTCCGTTAGCAGACGCATTCTTGTTGTGTATATTAGGTATCCTGAAGGCAGTGTATTGAAGTCTTCCTGAAGCATGTGTACTTACTTTCAGCTTTGTCATTCACAGTGGACTTACTCATTCCATATTGCTGTGAAAATAGGAATGCTTTGAATTTCAGAACTGCACTCCCACTGTACGGACATTTTTCATCCGAAATGGACCACTGGAGAGACAACGGAGATTGGTGACGGTGGGGTTTTGCTAGTGTCGGTTCATTTTATCCTAGCTTTGTATGCATCCTTGTTTTTGTACACTTTTTAATAAATGCCTTAAACATGATCAGTCTACACACCTACTTCACTTTCCCAAAAGTGTGCATGCGTCTTTATAAGATGGCCGTACAAAGCTGGCTCTAAATGTAGGCCACCAGACAAAACATGTCGGCTTCCTGATTGCTGATTGTTCTTTCTTTCTTTAGTTAGTTCATTAGAGGTTGGAAGCTAATGTGGCAAACAAGTAACGGAGGTCTATCTCACCCAAATTCTTTCCCTTAAATGGAACTTCCTGTTCTTGGGTAATAATTCGCCTAATGATGTTTGATGCACAATATATTTTTGGATTTTTTTTCTCCGATTTTTCTTTCTAATTTAGTCGTCTCCAATTCCCTCCCGTCAGTGCTTTCCCCCCATGTCACCCAAGCCATCGCGTGCTTCCTCCGATACACGTGACGCAAGCCGCTGCCTCTTTTTGAGCTGCTGCTCATACAACTTTCAGGAGCGGTGTAACACACTCGGAGGAGAGCGCTCCCGCCCACCTCTTGTATGCATGAGCTCACAGACGCCCGTGACTGGACAGTGTCACTCTGATTGACATAGGGAGAGAACGTATGCTGCCCCTCCCACCCTGAGAGCACGGCCAATCTTGCTCTCTGAGCTCCCAGCTACGGGCAGCTATAGCATCACCCGGATTCGAACTAGCGATCTCCGGATGATAGGGCGAACGGGTTGTTGTCGAGCCACTCGGGAGCGAGATGCACAATATTTCTAATATACAGTATTGTACAAACGTCTTAGGCACCCTATTGTTTTTAGGTACAACTTTTGTTATTGATAGGGGGTGGGGGAGTTCTGCATTACTGAGTCAGTATAAACATGAAAACATAATGAAGGCTGCTGGGTTTTGCGTGCAAAAAAAGAAGTAAGTGTGACAGTCAAAGTCTCCAGAAGAGCTGTGGCAGATTCTCCAAATCGCTCAGTAAGACTTACCCACTGATTACTGTACAGTACAATGCAGAAGTCTTAGGCACATGCAAAGACTCGCTGTAAAGCAAAGACACCTTCGATTATATAATGATGTTTCTACGTAAAAGAAAACACTACTAAATAAAGTGCAGTAAACAGTAATAACTACAGGAAGTCCATATATGGTGTGCCTTTTTCTTAAACAGTGTTCCCAGGTGTTTCACAATGTGTGCAGTTTTATAAGGAAATGAGCTTTTAAGTTTTACTGAGCATCTTGGAGAATCTGCCACAGCTCTTCTGGAGACTTTGACCATCACACTTACTTCTTTTTTTGCATGTAAAACCCAGCAGCCTTCATTCTGTTTTTTGAGTGAAAAGTGCTCTGTTATGTGATGGGTTGCTTTCGTTACTGGCATACAAACATTGTTGTGTAACATTTAATGTTTGGAAAGATAAAATCTTTTTGTACTGACTCTTTTTGTACTTAAAAACAAAAGGGTGCCTAAGACACTTGTACTGTACTGTACTGTATATAATACCTCTTGTCCTGTGTATCCAAAGCCAAGCACAGCCTGGTCATTTTACTTTTAAGAGAGAGAACAGAGTGGGGAGGAAATGACCGGGGCAAGAATTAACTCGTACATCTGGCACTTCTTCCACACCAGGCAGCTAAATAAACAAATGTTTCAGGCATCATAGTTACACACCAAACTTCTCACCTCTGGCATTAAATTTATATTTGTGTCCTGGAAATGTAAGGAGGGAAAAATTAGGATGAATGTTTTCTGCCCTGAGAAAACCTGAGCACACAAGATGGCATCACGTAATTATTATGAGATGCCTCATACTATATATTTTATATATAGTATACTAGTATATTAATTAATAAACTTCTTTAAAACTGTCCACTATTTTTCTAGTTCAATCCACTGACACGATCAGCATCATGGTCATGTGCCCCAATCCGTGAATCATCAAAATAAATGTGCCGGGAAGGACTTTCAATGTTTGTATAAGAAGCTTTTTAATACAAAATACGGATATTAAAGTCTAAGTCTGTCAAAGATGAACATACAGTATGTACAGACATATAACAGTGCATTTCCCTTTTCTAAAACATGAAAGCATGTTTGTAAAACCAGAACTAATCACAATTTTACGTGAACCAGCCCATCTATTTTAGAGACTGATTCTAAACAATCACAAGTTTTTGTTTGTTTGTTTTTTTACAACATGAGATGATCTAAAATATTCCTTATAAAACTTTACGCAGGCCTTTTAAAGCCTTTTGTTTATCGTGTTATAGGCTTTTTTTTCTTTCTGGACTTGTATATTCCAAAGCAGTTTAATGAAGTTAATAATTGGGTGTTCAGTCTTGAGCACTGGCGTCATCGCGCTGTACAGCACGTCTGTTTTAATAAGCATCATGAGATAGTTAATGATTGGTTTACATTTACGGCATTTGGCAGACACCCTTATCCAGAGTGACTTACATTTATCTCATTTATACAACTGAGCAGTTGAGGGTTAAGGGCCTTGCTCAAGGGCCCAACAGTGGCAGCTTGATGGTGGTGGTGGTGGTGCTTGAACCCCCAATATTCTAGTCAGTAACCCAACACCTTAACCACTGAGCCACCCCTGATGATGCGTGTAAGGTTTTTGGGAGTTCAGACAGCCGATTGCAGTTTGGTGACGTTCCGCTCGTGCATGCTATGATGTCTGACAAGCTCGTCTGAACGAGCAAACTTCTTCAGACAGCTGGGCCAGCGGCAGGTGAACGGCTTCTCGCCTGAGACGGAGAAAACGCCAGTAAGAAGAATCAGTTTGTAAATTAGTAATAAGTAATATAAGACTTATGAATCTGAACTTAGTGTGAGGATAAAAAGGGGATTACGCACTTGTTTTACCTGTATGAGTCCGCGTGTGAGTCTTGAGGTGGTCCGAGCGTGAGAACTTTCTCTGACACGTCTCGCATTGAAAGGGTTTTACTCCTAAAGAAGGGGGGAATGAGAACACAACAGGATGCCACTTCTGATCACTATTCAGAACGTTTGTCCTCCATGTTGATATTGACATCAGGTATTATACCGTTATTTTATTAAATGTCCTTGACTGACACATTTCCAAATATCTTGATAATGAATTCTTAACCGCTTATTCCTTTTCTGGGTGACGAGAGTGCCTAGCCGGCAGCATAGGGCGCAAGGCAGGAACAATCCTAGACAGGGCGCCAATCCATCGTAGGGCACACACACTCACACACACTAGGGCCACTTTAGAGACACAAATCAACCTAACGTGCATGTCTTTGGAGTGTGGGAGGAAACCGGAGTACCCGGAGTAAACCCACACGGACACGGGGA
>JAOTRJ010000038.1:29180033-29194885 GCA_028564905.1 Leptodoras praelongus | reverse complement strand
GACGCCCGTGACTGGACAGTGTTGCGCTGATTGACATGGGGGGAGAGCGTATGCTGCCCCTCCCACCCTGAGAGCACAGCCAATCTTCACCCGGATTCGAACTCGTGATCTCCGGATGATAGGGCGAACACGCTGTCGTTGCGCCACTCTGGAGCCATAGTCCAACTTCTTAACCACTGAGCTACACTGCCCCTCGAAATCCAAAGGTGTAGTATAGATCATTCAAAAGGACCAGGACTTTCTCATCAGGGGCCCTCAAACACTGCAGAGGAAAATGCCCGGCCCCTGTGATTACATTAAACATGTTGACACTACGTACAAGTCTGTTTCTGATATACACTCGGGATCATCCCAGAGACATTCAAGCCTTCAGTTCGATATTCTGACTGTTTATTATGGGTGCATTTTATTCCTGTAACCTTCCACTGACTGGTACAAAGTTGACATTATTTATAGCCCTGTGTGTGTTTCCGAGTTATTATGATTTGGATGAAACCCATTTCATCCAAGAGACCAGTCAGATAGGCTCTAATGATTAGAGGTGTAAGGATTCAGTCTGCTCACGATTCCATTCCGTTCACGCTAAAAACCATTTAAACAAAGAACAATAATGAAAGTCGGTTCTTTTTTTTTTTTATTTCTGAAGTGTAAAGCAATTCACACTTTCTTGTATACAAGTAAATAACTGAGTGAAAACATTCCTTTTATATTTTTGAAGAATAACACTCCAACATAATGTGTAAACTTTAACAAATAATATTTTTTCCTTCAAATTAAAAGAAAGAAAGATGAGTTCACACAGGGAGATCTGTAATAATCTCTGTTTAAGGCGGCTATGCGTCTCGTTAGACCCAACAACCGACTGATGCGGGTTATATGGTTTTGTCCTGCTTGATGAGCAAGCTTTAAAGTCTGGGCAAAACACTTTGTGTGGTGTTAGTCCAGCCTCCTTCACCGCTACCTCCATATTTCGAGCGTTGTCCGTAAGGACAGCAATGTTGTGAGTTTGGATATGAAGCTCACCATTTCCCACTCTCCGGTGATCACATGTGCTGTTATATTGACACAGCTCTGGGTCGCCCTTGAAGTCCGCCTGTCTGTGGTTATCGCTACACAAGGTTAAGCTGCTAGGCTGTTCCAAAAAATGCTATTACATACATTAGACGGCATTATAAACAGAGCGCACGTGATGTCGTACATCTCCACGATGCACATCGTCACATTTTTGCATTGTGGCACGATGAATTGTTACACCCCTACTAATGACTTTAAGAACACAGGGATAATATTTATGACTTGATAATGACCGTTTGTGTTTTCTACTACTGTAACAAAATGTCAAAAAATCACCAACCCCACTTTAAGGTCACATTACTTGTCAGGGTAGTATGATGAGTGTTTTGGTTTTGTTTGTTTGTTTGTTTAATTAAACTCGGTCACTACTATGACTGGTCAAACAGGATAATATCTATAGGAACGCTATAAAGCTTACTAAGCAAATGCATTTTCTGAAGAAAATGTAGAGGAATCGTACATCAGACCTGATACCCCATGGTTGCCAGGTTGCTGCCAGGTTGCTGCCAGGTTGCTGCCAGGTTGCTGCCAGGTTGCTGCCAGGTGGCTGCCAGGTGGCTGCCAGGTTGCTGCCAGGATGCTGCCAGGTTGCTTGGTGATTGCTTGATCATGGTGTAGTAACATATAATGGCCAAGTAGTTTGTGGGTGCCAATACATATGGCCGTGGAGACCTGTGGGTAATGATGTAAACTGGTTCTCTTGGCTAATGGAATCACTCAATGTTGAAGAAAAAATGATGAAATCACCTTGTAATTTGCATTTCTTACGCAAATAAATAAAAAAGTTTAAAACTGCAGATTTGCTATAGAGTAGGTCATAACTAGCTGTTGGTAATTGAAAGGAAGCATGGCCCTGATGAGAGCTTCCATGCTTGAAGCAGTGGAAAAGACGATAAAAGTCCTTCAAGAACAAAATCCAACACAGAATGTGTCAAATGATGTTGGTTGATTGGTTGAGTCAGCTGTGTCTCAAATTTGATGCAAGTATAAACAAAAATGTCAGGAAAACATACAGGGGGCAGGGGTGGCTCAATGGTTAAGGTGTTGGGTTACTGAATAGAAGCCCCAGCACCACCAAGCTGCCACTGTTGCGCCCTTGAGCCTTCCACTGCTCAGTTGTATACATGAGATGAATGTAAGTTACTCTGGATAAGGGTGTCTGCCAAATGTCATAAATGGGAAGACTCAAAAACTCAAAGCAGTATGGCTTAAAAATCGGAAATTCCCAACAAAGCAAGTGAAAAACGAGTGTAGAGAAAGAGTAGTCGGTGTTTGTGACAGAACTGTAAGAAATCACCTGAACGAACAACAAATACAAGCGCTGTCACTTGCGCAGAAGAAAACAAGGTTACAGTCGTCCAAAGAGACACAATCATAGAGTGAAGTGATGCCGGACCTCTCGTCTGGTGCTATTCTAATGAAACATATAAAGATGTCTGTCTGAAGAAAAGAATCACAGTGAGATGGAACTGATTGCTTCAGCAGTGCACAGGTGTACGTTGAAATGTTGGGCACTTTTTTTCATTCCATCAATAAAAAATAAGTGTTGTGATGATAAAGTCATTTTGTCAGGTTGATAATTCATCTTGCCAAAGAGCAAAAAAGAGTGTTAATGCTTTTCTTTAGAAAAGGTATGTATCGGCTCGATGTTATTGCCAGCACACAGTCCATATCTCAGTTTATGGTGGAAGTTGAATGACGAGACTCTATCGTGCAAAGATATCTATCTGGCAACCACCATTCAAGGAAACTGGAACGGCTTGATGGAAATGATTGTTTTTCATTTGTGAAGTCAGTGCGTCTCAGAATACAGGCCAGAGGAGGAGCACCAAAGTACTAATTCTGGTGTTTTTTTGTTTTTTTTGTTGATTATGACGATTCCATATTTGTTCCTCTACATCAAGGGTGTCGATCTCAATCCAGAAAGGGCCGGTGTGGGTGCAGGTTTTCTTCCAATCATCAGAAGCCCACACCTCATACCACCTGTTTGTAATCAGTGGATCTAATCAATGGATCTTGACTTCCTGTAGTTTGTGGCTTCTACTTGGTTGAAAAGAAAACTGCACCCACTCCAGCCCTTTGTGGAACGAGTTTGACACCGCTGCTCTACATGATCTCGAAAGAGTATGCCGTTAATTCAAATAAACGATTTTAATTGGTTTGAGGCATGTTTCACAAAGCCAGCCCTAAAACTAATGCTTATTATTTGAAGTGTGTATTATTCTGACAGTTGCTTTTGCATGACATCTTTGATCGGAGACCGTCACTTTACAGTGTTTGTGTAATGATAGCCATTTCTCTCCCGGACAGTTTTTACAGAAGAGCAGGAAGCCAATACGTTTTTAGGACGTCACCTGCTGTACAACCGATTCGACTTTGAGATCTTCACCCCGGGGAATCTGGAGAGGGAGTGTATCGAGGAAGTGTGCAACTACGAGGAAGCGCGCGAAGTTTTTGAAAATATTCCAGACACAGTTGAGTAATTCGCTTCTTTCTAACCAACACATTCTATCAGCAGGCCTGTACCATGGCAACACACACCTACGTAATAAAGGTACAAACTGTCCTATTTACCTGCTGAATAGGTAAACTTGTTTGTCATGTTGTGTTCCACATTGACATTAGCTATATAATGAGCTCATGTACTGTTGAATGTGGTTTTAAAGTTAACATTCTTTTGTTTGTTCACAACAGGATGCTTTCTGGAAAAAGTATACAGAGGGTAAGTTGGAGCAGTTTGTTCTTATTCTTTTCTTGATGTTTCTCTTGCTGTGGATTTCAACTGCCGCAATTTTCGAAAGATTTACACCGTTCCAACTGTAAAATATCCGACACGGTCGGGATCGGTGCACTTGTATAAGGCTAAGGGATCCGTGCACTCGTTCACCCTCCACACTCGTTTTTATTCCCCTTTTTTCCCATCCACTTCCATTGATTTTTATTTCAGGTTCTAATTTTTTGTCATCTGTACTTCTGCTTGAATAACACATTGCGTACACACTATGACCAGTCTGATCAAATGTATTTACACTCCCAGGAACTATATGCTTAAAGAAATACACAATCATGTGTTTGATTAAAAGTATTGGCACCCCTAAACTATGTACTAACACTAATACACACACAATCATGAGTCTAAGCAAATGTTTTGGCATCTTCCACCCCAAACTATGTGCTTACACATATACACAAATGCGAATGGTGCTGATGGTAATGTCACTGCTTTGCTGCAATCACACTCGCATTTCCTGAAGAACCACTCTAGTTATATTTGGTTTTCAGTGCTGCAAAATAATTTGGTTTTTATGATTTTTTTTTAAATACAATGTGCAGTAAATACAGATATTAAAAACATCAGTCCAGCATGCTGATCATGTTTGGTGTTTCATGTCTTCTCCCTGCTTCTGTGTGGGTTTCCTCCATGTTCTCTGGTTTCCCAATCCCTTGAACTGCCCCCTGAAGTAAAGGAGTGTGTGCATGAGTATATGTCCAGAGTATATTCCCACCGTTTGCCCTGTGCCCCTGGAATATGTTGTGGTCCCACCACAACCTTGACAGGATAAAGCAGTTACTGAAGATGCAGGAGTGAATGAAGGAAGAAAGGAAGGAAGGAATGCCATGCACACAATCACACACTCATTCACACGTTTTAGGCAATTTAGATCAGCCAGTCCACCTACATGGTTTTTGGATATGGGAGGGAATCCAGACAGATGCAGGGAGAACATGTGAAACTCCACACAGACAGTAACCTTAATTCAAGATCAAACTAGGAGCCCTGGATCTGTCACCATCTGATAACATGAGTGACGTTATTTTCCCTCCTTTTTTAACTGTTCATGGATATTTTAATGAAGCAAAAAAGCAGAAAAAAATATCAAGTTCCACCATCTTATCTCGTCTTGGCTCCATGTTTATCGATAGTCCCAAACAAGCTGCTCCACCTTATATAACCTAGTGTCATAACATTTGTACAGGACATTAGCTCTTATCTTGGATACAAGCAGTATAATACGTGGGACGCACAGTATTATTCATTTCACACTTATCTGCTTACAGCTTTATATTTTCAAAGAGGATGATGCAAAGTGGCATAAAAACATGGCAGTGAAAGCACAGCGTGCAGTTATTCACTTAGGGAGAATGAACTACTGCATGAGTGAAGATTCTTCATTTTCAGTGGATGTGCCACACCTGGGAAAGTTTCCATGACTTCATTGCTATCTGTAGTTGTATAGCTATAACTAACTCTTTCAGTTTCTTTATACAAAGGAGTATAAAGGAAAGTTTTTACTATATAACACTCAGGGATAACAGTTACCAACAGTTAGCTAACAGTTACCAGTTACTTTTAGGGTCAAAACCTAAAAGTTAAAACCTGTCTGGATCTTAAGTCTTTGTAAAGCATCTTTGGTACAATGTCCTTTGTTAAAAGCGCTTTGGAAATAAAATTGATATTCATGTAATGTATAACGATCAGCCATAATATTAAAACCACTGACAGCTGAAGTGAATAACATTGATTGACAGGTTATATAAGGCGTGGGATATATTGGGCATCTGAGCAACTTTGACAAGCACCAAATTATGATGGCTGATGAGCTGGGTCGGAGCATCTCCTAAATGGCAGGTCTTGTGTGGTTTTTTCAGTATGCAATAGTTAGTACCTACCAATTGTGGTCCAAGGAAGGACAGCTGGTGGACTGGCGACAGGGTCATGAGTGCCCAAAGCTCACTGATGTGCATGGGGCGTGAAGGCTAGCCCATGTGGTCCAATCCCACCTCACAAATTATAGGACGTTAAGGATCTGCTGCTAATGTCTTGGTGCCAGATACCACCTTCAGATGTTTTATGGAGTCCATGCTTTGACCAGTCAGGGCTGTTTTGACAGAACAAGGGGCATCTAGACAATATTAGGCAGCTAGTTTTAATGTTATGGCTGAAAAGACTGTATACTGGTGTTTCTCAGAGTAACAGGAAGCTGGGTGGATTTTCCTCTTTGTTCATTGTAATGTGGCAATACAGTTTTGATGGCACTCTGTTACCAGACTTTAGCTTTTCTTGTCTTCTATACTTCTACAGTCTGTGCTCAATTCTTCATTAATGTTAGTCAGTCCTGGTTATTTGTCATTCAGTATCCCTTGGTGTATAAGACATTGAAAGGCTTAAAGAACAATGTTCACACACACAGTGTGTTGCCTGAATTTTACAACTATCCTAAGGACAAAATGGGGATTTTAGAAATTTGGACAGCTTTACAGCTGCTTTAGATATGACTGGATTTTCTGGCTAAATATTATACATGGTGACAGTTATGTTCTTTCTCAATAATATTTGTAGCTCAGGACGAGGGGCAGAAAATCGATGTGACTGCTCTGTTGGTGGGCCTCATCGCAGGTGGAGTGGCCATCATCATAGTGGGTCTTCTGATCTGGTATACCTGCCAAAACAATTGCAGAAATAAGTAAGGATACACTGCACAAACAGGTTACTGTAAAATATGCAGGGCAACACATTTTTCTCTCATATGTTTTGGCCACTATTTCAAATCGATACATATGGTCTACTGCAAGTTTATTCAGTACACCAATGCAGTACGGCTTTCTGTATAGGATATTTATCACTTACATTATATAACTTCTTTTCCTGATCATAAGACACATTTTTGCCTTCTAGTAGGTGTTATTACTCGTACAGTGAAGCAAACACAGCAGTAAGGAAGTAAACAAACACAGCTGCTGTAGTAAATAGAAGTCATCAAAGTGTAGTCAGACTGAAACCTGCATTCCAGTTACACACAGGAGATCTGCAGCTTTGTGTTATTTGATAGCATATCTCAGTGCTAAGTACGAACTGAGAGAAGCTCAGAACTGAGCATTTCTGTATCTGTTTGATTTGAATGCTTTTTATACCTTGAGCCAGTTGAGTTGTAAAAATATTTGTTCTAGGATTTTTTTTTTTCTTCACTCAGGATAGTTTTAGTAGAAATCATTACAAGTATATTTAAAACTATAATATTCAAATATATGCAAAGAATAAGTCATTTAGATATTTGATACTGTAATCATGTGTCAGTATCTTAAACAAGACTGTAAATGTCAGCCTGGTGTGGTGAAACCGTCTCTGGTATGTTAATGTGGTTTGAACAGTGAAACAATGTATGTGTTGTTTTTTTTCCTCTGAAGTAGAATTTAGGGCTGTGCCTTGTACTCCAGAGAAAAATGTTGGCGTAACACAGTTCTGGAATATCCTTGTTTTTGACTGTGTGTGTGTGTGTGTGTGTGTCTCTGTGTGTGTGTGTGTGTGTGTGTCTGTGTGTGTGTGTGTGTGGTCAGGCCTATCAGGCCTCGTTCGAGACGCAGTAACGCCTCTGTGATCATTAGGAGGCTAGAAGAGGTGTCACTGCACCCCATACCTCCTCCTCCTTTATCAGATGAAATGGAAGCACATGGTCTCCCCTCATATGACCAGGCCATCGCTATATCTGGACCACACGATGCTCCACCACCACCATATCCTGGGTACGTACACACACACACACTTTTCTTAAACCACATCATGAAATGTCATACATGTGAAATTGCTGTTTGTCAGCTTACACTGAACTGACTTTACCCTTGTAGGCTGTGCCACACTCACTTTCAACACGCCCCATCAATAAGGCATTTCATGTAGCATCACATGCATTTTAAAGATCCCTGTCATAACAAACACCAAGCTAGAAGTTAGTATGACCCTAGTCTCAGCCTTAGATGCTCCATGCAACAGGCTGTAGACCATCTGAGATCACGTTTACACTTTTCTGGCCACAAGTTTCAGGATCTTAAAGGTCTGATTGGTTGCCTGCATTTCCATGCACACACACTTTCATTTTTACTGAATGGGATCTCTTCATATATTATTCATATATTCCATGACTTGAGTCAAACTAAATTCCAAGCAACAGTACTAGTACTAGCAGTTATAACATAATACACATAACCATAAAGAACAGGAAATTGATCACCTCTAATGCCTGAATATTCACTTAGGAGGTATTGAGGGTTTCGGCACCAGTGTTTAGATAATTTCTGTAGAGTTGAATCTGAAGGTTTTTCACCCATTAATTGACCGATATTTGTATAGTATTGGTAAAAAGCCATTTTCTACAGAAATCCATTAAAATAATTGTTATTAATAATATTAATAGTTATCCATCCTTGCATCCCTCCATGTGTCCATCCATGTATTGGATTAATATAGTAGATTTAATTTAAAATTAATTTAATTGACCTTTTGGCCATTAATCTGCACAATAATCCATAATGACAAGGCAAAAATATATTTTCAGAATTTTCTGCAAATTTATTAAAAATAAATAACTGAATGTCTTCTTTAGATAAGTCTTCAGACCCTTGGCCTAGACACTCCATATAGAATTGCATCCCGTTTGCTCTTGAGAGGTCTCTATATAATATCCTCCCTTACACTGACAATACCATCAGAGACAATATCATATGGGTCAAAATGAGTTTTGAAGCGTGTTATGAGTATAGTCTAATTTTTATTATAATGTAGTTTGACTATACACTGAAGTACCAGAAAAACTGAAACCTATGCAAAATACAGTCACTCACAAACGTGAGTACACCCCTCACATTTCTGCTAATATTTTATTATATCTTTTCATGGGACAACACTATAGAAATGAAACTTGGATATAACTTAGGGAAGTCAGTGTACAGCTGGTATAGCAGTATAGATTTACTGTCTTCTGAAAATAACTCAACACACAGCCATGTCCAAATAGCTGGCAACACAAGGGAGTACACCTCACAGTCAACAAATTGTGCCCAATTGTGTCATTGTCTCTCCATGGTGTCATGTGACTCATTAGAGTTACAAGGTTCAAGGCCACTGAACATTCAACATGGCACCTCATGGCAAAGAACTCTCTGAGGATTTGAGAAATAGAATTGTTGCTCTCCACAAATATGGCCTAGGCTATAAGAAGATTGCTAACACCCTGAAACTGAGCTACAGCAAGGTGGCCAAGGTCATACAGCGGTTTTCCAGGACGGGTTCCACTCGGAACAGGCCTCGCCAGGGTCCATATATTCAGTGTCATATCCAGAGGTTGGCTTCAAAAAAGAGACGCACGAGTGCTGCCAGCATTGCTGCAGAGGTTGAAGAACTGGGAGGTCAGCCTGTCAGTGCTCAGAGCATACACCTCACACTGCATCAACTCGGTGTACATGGACATCGTCCCAGAAGGAAGCTACTCCTGAAGCTGATGCACAAGAAAGCCCACAAATAGTTTGCTGAAGACAAACTGTCCAAGAGCATGGATTACTGGAACCATGTCCTGTGGTCTGACAAGACCAAGATAAACTTGTTTGGCTCAGATGGTGGCCAGCATGTGTGTCAGCGCCCTGGTGAGGAGTACCAAGATAAATGTGTCTTGCCTACAGTCAAGCATGGTGGTTTATTGAGGGAAAAATGAATTCCAAGCAGAGCACGATCTCCTCCCTTCAGAAACCGGGCCGCATGGCAGTTTTCCAACATGGTAACGACCGCAAACACTCCTACAAGAAGAGAACTGTTTTGCTGAGGAAGCTGAAGGTAAAGGTGTTGGACTGGCCAAGCATGTCTCCAGACCTGTGGGGTATCCTCAAGCAGAAGGTGGAGGATCGCAATGTGTCAAATATCCACCAGCTCCGTGATGTCATCACGGAGGAGTGGATGTGGATTCCAGTAACAACCTGTGCAGCTCTGGTGAACTCCATGCCCAAGAGGGTTAAGGCAGTGATGGATAATAAGAGTACTCTAAGTTTAATTTCTATAGTGTTGTCCCATGAAAATATATATATATAATATATATTTGCAGAAATGTGAGGGGTGTACTCACTTTTGTGAGTGACTGTACATATGCACATCATTGGTTGCGTCTGTCACTGCGTATATAAATCGATAGACATCTATGGAAGCTTTAATAGTTGTTTCTCCATGAGAAGTGTTGCATCCCACATTTGTGCGACCCTATTGTGCGAACCACACTCCACCTTTGACCCAAATTAAAACTCACACACAGCTTTAAAAAGATTGAAGCCATGGGATTTATTAACATAAAACATAAACAGCCAAGACAAATAAATCGAGTCTACAAACAATCAGCAGACAGCAGATCCACAAAATAAACTCCCAGGCTGAGAGCCAACAAAGCCAGCACTCTATTCCCTTTGCAAGAAGCCTCTTTCTTTGCAGAAGGAACCTAGAAACATAAAGCTCTTCAATTCCAGAACCAGATGTACCTCATGGTTTCTAATAAGGAGCACCTGGGCAGAGCTACAGAGAAGACATGGGAGGAAAAAGGACCAAAAAGGGCACAGAACACATACAACCGTAACAGCAAGTTATCACAGTTTTGCGATTTCCAACACTGTTTAATAGTCGGAGCTCGTGAGATGGGTCATGGCATTTCGGAAGTAGAAGCAAAGTTTGGATTTTCACATATGAGTAGTCTTGTGACTACAGGAATTCTGGCGAAACTTCCATCTTATGACAGCAGCGTGGTCGTTTCATGAGATAGGCGTACAGCACTGCCTCAAGTAACATCAGAATTCAATGCTGAGCCCTCAACAAACATCAGTGTGAGGACTGCAATATCCTCACGCTGCAGCATTCCCCTCCAGGATCCCTTGGGGGACCTGCCATGTATTAACCAGTTTTTCTGGTACTTCAGTGTATATTATTGGAGCAACTTACAACAAACTGAGCCAATTGGAAGTGTGTGTGTGTGGTCCCACAGTACTTAGTGTGTCAGACCGAGAAACCAAGCTATGAAGTCCAAGGAAGTCTCTGTAGACCTCCAAATTATGCCAAGACTTACATCTGGGCAAAGGTATAAAACAAAAAACCTAAGGAATATGCATAAAACCACCCAACACTCTAACAGAGTTTCAAAAGTTCTTGGGAGAACATGCCGGAAAGAGAACCATCTCAGAATTCAAATGAAACAGAAAGGTATATGGCAGGCATTTAAAAGATTGACTGGTCTGATGAACAAAATTGCAACTTTTTAACTCCATGTACTACATCTGGCAAAAACCAGGTACTCATCGACTCGTAACCTGGCAATACCATTTGCCAAGTATGGCCAAATCCAGGTGTGCAAAGCTTACAGAGACCTATTCAATAAGACTCGAATCTACAGTTACTGCTGAAGGTGCTTCTTGTTAAAGGCTCTGAATACTAATCTAAATGAGATGTTTCAGGTTTCGACTTGTAATAAATTTGCAAGCAGTTCTTAAAATGTCATTTATGGGTTATTGTTTGTAAATCGATGGCATAAAAAGCAAAAACTGCAGGGCTTTGAATACACAGTGATGTTTAGCCCTCTGGGATTAATTACTATGATCTCTTTTTCCGCAGGTCCAGACCAGGCACCATTCAGCGATAACCCAAACCTGTCATTAAAAAAAAAACACCTGGATATGGTGTTTCCTAATTTAAACAAGAAACTGTAATGTGTTTTTTTATAAACTGTTTTGTTTCATAATCACTTCTAGAGCTGGCTTGATTATTACTAATCTACCGGTTTTACACTAATCAGAAAGCTGTCATACATGCTTAATTTATCGAATATTTGAAAGCTTCATTGCTTTTACATTTTGCTGTGCTGTATAAGTAGATAGTTGGCCAGGTCATTTCAGTTTATTCCTGTGAATGAAACGCACCAAGACTAAGCCTATAACGCAGTTGATTCCAAGCATCTGTGTGGGATTTTGATGAAGGAAAACAGTGCAAATAGACAATACTGCATATAGACCTCATTTGTTTCCTATTAACACGCTGACCTACCAAACAAAACCAGCTTTACCTCGTTTACTTCTCATTTTGATAATGGTTGTTGATATGCTTATAATGAATGACTTATTATTGCTTTATTTTATTAATGATGTCTCATTATTTTGTTTCTTATTTTGTTTGTCCTGTTTGTAATTGTGTAATGGTGTAATGCAGCCACACTAATCAGAACACTGTTCTGTTCGTTGAGATGAATACAGCTCTATTTTTTTTTTTTTAGAGAAAATATGTTGTGGCTTTGGGGAAATAAGATGGTCGGCCCAAGGCTCGTCCTTGTTGGCTGGAGAGTTCTTAGCTATTCGTGTTTTATTAATTATGTCTGTTTGCCATAGCAGAGAGAGAGAGATAATATATGTTTAATACAAAGTAATTAATTAAAGAAATTAACATGAAAAGAATTTGTGTTTCTTCTATACAAATGCATTACATTCTCTAACACATTACCTTATAGCAACTTTATGGAGGATGCACATTACTTCGTTTTACATGTTCTGCATTACTACAATAGTTTCTGTCTATATGTATATATTATTAGTTCTATAAAAAGTAAAAGTAGAGTATTATATGGATATATTATTATTATTATTATAATGTTCAATTCAATCTAAGGTATTGTACATAAACCATTAAAATTAGATAAAACAATCCACAATCATAAACAATATCTAAAGGATTAAAGAACTTAAACACAATTATTATTACTATTATTATTATTGTTATTGATGTGCAATTATAATTATTTTATATAATAATTATAATAATGGGGACAAAATATACTGTCTACTCTTAGTACTGTAATTATAAATGTTATTTTAGTTTTAGTATTGACTATATATTGAAATAGATTTTTTTTTATTTTATAGATACTTTTATTAATGCATTTTATTTTGATTTGTAATACATTGTAATATTTAGTGTGTATAGTGTATAAATTATTTTAAATTATATTATTACAATACTATTTTGTATAATAAATCATTTATATATAATGTAATGTATTATCTAAGTGATATTTTTATATTTTTTATTATATGATTATTTCTCATAATTATAATAATGGGGACAAAAATATACTGTACTCTTAGTTCTGTAATTATAAATGTTATTTTAGTTTTAGTATTGACTATATTTTGAAATAGATTTTTTTATTAATGGTATAGATACTTTTATTCATACATTTTATTTTGATTTGTAATACATTGTAATATTTAGTGCGTATAGTGTATAAATTATTATAAATTTAAATTATATTACAATACTATTTTGTATAATAAATCATTTATATATAATATAATGTATTATCTAAGCGATATTTATATATTTTTTTTAATTATATGATTATTTCTCATTTTTTTTATGCTAAAAAATAGTTTTTTATGATTACATTTTTATCCGTTATATAATTTTATTGCTCATGCTGTTACAGTTCAGTTAAAAAAGGGAAAATGCAAAAACTTCCAGCTCGAGTCGGAAGTGGTTATTGGGAAATGAGCCAAAATGGGGAGCACCGCCGCCGTGCACGTCTGAGTGTTTGTGTTTTATTTTGGGGAGTTTATTACACACGCTGATCATCACACAGGTTTGCCGTCTCCCGTGCAAATCCACCGCCGTGCATCGCCTCCGACCCGGCGCCGTGTGTATGAATAATGTGACCGCGTTGTGCTTAATGTGTGAATGTTCCACAAAACTCCGTCGGGAAACAGCGTGAGTCCGGAGCCCGGCGCGGGAGGATGGACGGACGCTACGCGGGTTCGGGCTTCTCGGAGCGGCGGAGCGCATCAGGCGAGAGCGCGGATTGGGCCTACAGCAGCCCGGCCAGGTAGGACAGGCGCAGCGAGGAGAGGACAGGGACGGGCAAAGCTCGCGGAGGAAAGGCCCATGTAGCAAAGGCCCGGGATTACAGACCTGTACACACATTAGTGCTGATTTTAAAGTGGTGCACTTTAAAAAACGTGATTTTATGTAGCTAGAAATATCAACTTTCAGCGCTTTGAAACTAGTTCGTTGTTTGTTGCGATATTACACTCGCACGCTGATCAACTTTTATGCTAGGATTTTTGCTGCGATATGGAAGATTTCGGAGGTGATCAGTGTCAGAGCTGTAATAGTCAACTGTAGAGACTAGCTGTTTTCCACACGGCAACTTTTTTGCTTATTAATCGGTGCAGATGTTTAGCTATGAGCTGCAATGTCAATAATCAATGATGAGCCACGTGTCTTCAACTTTGGCATTGTTATTGCGGTTTAGTTCAATTCCCACTCGACCGCAGACCCTAACCCAGCCATGTGCATGGGCTCTCACTCACTCCCTGACCTGTGTCAGCTCATGCAGGGGGTTAATAAGCACTCTTTACTTATTACTTACTAGTACACCGGATTAATGTATCTCTAAATGATTTTTTATATAAATATCTTTAAGCTATTGTCTGAGGACGAGTGTATTTTGTAGCTTTAAAGCACCAGGAGGAATCCTGCCTTCTGCTCCTGAATGTATGTTTGTATTCAGCTTGGCTACTTGTCAATCATTGTATAGCCACACCCCCCAGCCTGTTTGTAAATCATCATGAGGAGACTGCAATGTTTGTAGAGTTGTAGCTTGGCTTTTGAAAATGATGTCCTGACAGCCCTTGCTAATGGTAACCCTGCTACTTAGTCAGCTAATGCTGCATTCCTGGTAGCTTGTAAGTTGTAATTCGCAAGTCGTAATAACATAATTTCCTACTTTGGCATTTGCGTTCGTGAAAACATGAAACGTCTCCATGTGTCAAACCAAGAAAGGTCATAAAAACCTAATTTAAGTGCGCTTTTACAGTTCCAGGACAGGGTACTTGCTGGTACGGTTCTACTGTGGTTGAAACTACATTACGGTGGCGCAGTGGATAGCGCTGTCGCCTCATAGCAAGAAGGACCCGGGTTCGATCCCCAGTTGGGG
>JAOTRJ010000038.1:29069961-29080118 GCA_028564905.1 Leptodoras praelongus | reverse complement strand
AGGACTTGTATATGTCATTCCCAAGATGAATTGACGCTGTATTGGCCGCAAAAGGAGGCCCTACACCATACTAATAAGTTATTGTGGTCTAAAATGACAGGTGTTTCAGTTTCATTGTCTAACCCCTGTAAATGTTTGTTCATGGTTTATCAAGCCACACTTGCACAGGAAGTGTGTGTGTGTGACTTTTGTCTGAAAAGTGCTTGTGAACAGTTTGCTAATAATAACCAAGTCAGGCTTTTTCTTATAGCTTTAACATATGACCTATCACTTGCTTACAGATAATTGCTTACTTCCTTTTTTCATTTAAAGCTGGTGCAATAAAACACTTTTCTAACACGGAAGCAAAAAAATTGCTGACTCATGTCTCTGGTTTTGTGCACGTGTGTTAGGATGCTCTGGAGACAGCAGGCCGGGCCGAAGGCGGCTTCCCGCTGGACGGAGGCAGCGCCGCTCACGCTAAAGAGCTGGAGGAAGAAGGAGGCCGAAGCAAGTACCACCACAGCGTCGGTGTCCTTAAGCCCTTCCGTTCCACCAGCAAGTAAGCTTTTAGAGTGTCACTATAAGGAAGCTCGGACTGTATCTTAATACCCAATATGTTACAAAAAAAACCCACATTTCCTCATTTTGCTGCTCTGTGCATGAACAGTATCAGTATCACGGGTTTATGTTTATGCACTTGTTTTAATGTTATTGTTTATATAGTAACAGCTCCCACAGGCAGATTTCACATAAACAGATTTAGAATATGCTTCAGGATGGAGGACTTTGATCTTTTAATTTCTTGGTTACATTTTTAGATGCAAAGCAACTCATGGATCTGGCTTGTTACTCACCCACCGACTCGCATTTAGCACCAATAAATTTTCCATAAGGGGGCGCTCTTGTAATGCAACACATAACAGGCAGTAACTTGCTTCGTGGACATCTCAAGGAAGTTTTTCTAAAGGAATGAAAGTGATTTTTTTTTTGCTGATCTGTGTATCTGTGTCCATCTCAGACACGAGCACCCGGTGGACAACGCCGGCCTCTTCTCCTTCATGACCTTCAGCTGGCTCACACCGCTGGCCAAAACTGCCCACAGGAAAGGCCAGCTATTACTGGAGGACATTTGGGCTATATCACAGTGGGAGAGCTGTGAGACCAATGGCAAAAGGTCAGTATCTATAAAACCATGTGGGTCTTCACTCCTTACACAATAAGCTGACACCTTTATTCCTTAGTCTTGAGCCTATGAGACTCAAGTTGATATTAATGTGCGCAGACAGCTCTGGATAACTGGGTTCCCCTGTCTGTGCTGTATCCTCTGGGATACCATTGTGGAATATCAAGATGTGGGAAACTTAATCATGTGGAACTGCTCTCTCGATTATACACATCCTTTCAGAATGCCCAGTATTTAACAAAGAAAGACAAAATATTCTTGGAAAAAATAGCCTGCAAGAACTCTTTAAAACATCACCAGAGAAAATACTGAACTTTCTGCATCGCACCAACCTAAAACATCTTTTATAAGCTGATTAAAACAATATAAATGACACAACCCATGTATCGCCTTGAAATAGCCTAAATGTTCTGAAATGGCGTAAAACTCAAACAAACAAACAAACATGTGGGAAACTTGGGCACTAGGACCTAGGACTAGCTTGTCTAGGATAAGTTGGTTATTCTTTAAGGAGTATCTTCATGGCCATTATCTCACACTTGCCCATGATATGCAGTCTGAGACCACTAGTGAAAATGGTTTACTTCATATTCTGTTTTACATTAATACAACCATTTTCATTTCAATTATATTATTGACAACAGTTTTAGCAAAAAATAGATAGAGTAAATAATAATAGATTATTTACATGAGTTTCTTGTTTGAGCTGGCATAGCCTCCACAAGTCCATGATTAATTTTATATAAAATCTACTGGAGTAATAAGAGAGATTAGGCATGAGGAAAATCTGATCTTTTGTACAAAGCAGTTAACATGGTCGGTATCATGAACTCGCAAATATTTAAATAGGGACCTAGAAATAGTGCAGAATCTTGAATATTAGCCTAAATATTTAAGATCTTGAACATTTGCCATCCATCCATTATCTTCTGCTTTTCTGGGGTCTGGGTCAGCAACCTAAGCAAAAGAGGCCCAGACCTCCCTCTCCCCAACCACTTCCTCTAGCTTTTCCGGGGGGGGGAGGGTGGATGCCGAGGCTTTCCCAGGACAGCCTAGAGATGTAATCTCTCCAGTGTGTTCTGGGTCTTCCCCGGGGTCTCGTCGCCATTGGACATGCCTGGAACACCTCACCAAGGAGGCATCCAGGAGGCATCCTAACCACCTGCCTGAACCACCCCAGCTGGCTCCCCTCAACGTGGAGGAGTAGCAGCTCTACTCAGAATCTCTCCCAGATATCTGAACTCTTCACCCTGTCTCCAAGGGAGAGTCCCACCACCCTCAGGAGGAAACTCATTTCAGCCACTTGTATCCTCAATCTCATTCATTCTGTCACTACCCAAAGCTAATGACCATAGGTGAGGGTTGGAACATAGATTGATTGGTAGATCAAGAGCCTTGGCTCAGCTCTCTCTTCACCACAGCAAACCAATACAGAGACGCTGCACTGTAAACCTCCTGCTCCCCCTTTACCCCACTCATGAACAGGACCCTGAGATACTTAAACACCTGAGGCAAAACACTTGAGGCAAGAGCACACTCCTGACCCAGAGAGGGCACTCCACCCTTTACCAACTGAGTACCATGGTCTCAGATTTGGAGGTACTGATTCTCACCCCAGCTGCTTCACACTTGGCTGCAAACTGGTCCAGAGAGATCTGAAGTACCCCATACTCCCGGAGCACCCCCCACAGGACACCCTGAGGGACACGTCAAATGCCTTCTCCAAATCCACAAAACATATGTGGACTGGTTGAGCAAACTCCCATGCACCCTCCAGGATCCTGGAAAGTGTAAAGAGTTGTCCAGTATTCCAGGTCCAGGTTGGAACCCACATTGTTCCTCCTGAATCTGAGACTCTCTTCTCCAGTACACCCTGAATAGACCTTACCAGGGAGGCTGAAGAGTGTGAGCCCCCTATAGTTGGAACACCCCCTCCGGTCCCCTTTCTTAAAAAGGGGAACCACCACCCCCATCTGCCAATCCAGGGGTACTGCCCCCAATGTCCACGTGATGTTGCAGAGACAGGTCAACCAAGACAGCCTCGCTACATCCAGAGCCTTAAGGAACTCGGGGCGGATCTCATCCACCCCAGGGGCCCTGCCACTGAGGAGTTTTTTAACAACCTTGGCCACCTCAGCCTAGACTGATGGACAAGTTGCCCCTGGGGTCCACAGACTCTGCTTTCTGTACAGAAGACATGCTGGTGGAATCCTGAGCTGCCAGGAGGGGGAAACGGGTTTGCCAGAACCTTCTTGCACACGACTGAAAGTCTTTTTCCAAGGCCTTACAAAATCCTCCCACAGTTTTTGCCTCAGTAACAGTCGAAGCCACACTTGGCCATTAGGTATGAGTCAGCTGCCTCCAGAGTCCCTCAAATCAACCAGGCCTGATTGGACACTTTCTGCAGCTTTACAGCCTCCCTCACCAGTGGTGTCCACCACCGGGTACCAGGGTTGCCGCCCTGACGTGCAAACACAACCTTGCGGCCACAGCTCTGATCAGCCACCTCGACAATGGAGGCCTGGAGCATAGCCAATTCAGACTCAATGTCCCCAGCCTCCCCTGAGATGCAGTCAATGCTCTGCTGGAGGTGGGAGTTGAAGATCTTTCTGACAGGTTCTTTTGCCAAATGTTCCCAGCAAACCCTCACTACATGTTTGGGTCTGCCAAGTCTGTCCAGCATCCTCACCCACCTTCTGATCCGACTCACCACCAGGTGTGGTGATCAGTTGACAGCTCTGCTCCTCTCTTCACCTGAGTTTCCAAGACACATGGTCGCAAGTCCAGTGATGCAGTTACAAAGTTGATCATTGAATTGTGGCCTAGGGTGTTCTGGTGCCATGTACCCCTATGGACACCCTTGTGCTCAAACATGGTTTTGGTTATTGAAAGACTGTGACAAGCACAGAAATCCAATAACTGGACACCACCCGGGTTCAGGTTGGAGAGGCCGTTCCTCCCAATCACACCCTTTCACGTCTCACTGTCTTTGCCCATGTGACAATGAACAATGAAGTCCCCCAAAGGAGCACTTTCCCGCATCCCTTCCAAGGACTCCAAGAAGGCCAGGTACTCTGAGCTGCTGTTTGGTGCATAAACACAAACAACATTCAGCACCCATTCCCCAAACTGAAGGCATAGAGAAACTACCCTCTCGTCTACTGGGGAAAACCCCATCACACAGTTGCTGAGCCGGGGGCTATAAGCAACCGCATTTCAAAATTCTAAAACTTTCTGAAACAAAAATAATATCCCAGTTCTCAGTCTTTTGGGTCCCAGTGTGTTACTGTCTGCTTTAATGAGCTTTGCTATATCATTTTTGGATAATCCAATAATCCAAACAATCTGCCCTAAAACATTTGTGAACATTTGTAACCTGTTGTTGGTGCTGAAATGAAGTCACATATTGCTGTTTGTTTTTACATTTACATTACATTTATGGAATTTAGCAGACACTCTTTTCCAGAGCAACTTACAAAAGTGCAAAAAGTCATAAATTTGGAATATCCAAAGCCAGTGCTTGTAAACCCGAATTCAATCTACGAGCCATAGTTTAGGTACGCATTGTGCTTTGACCATTGCCATCAGGTAGAGAGGGGCCATTCTTGGCTTTGTATTATACCTGATGTGGGCTGCTACAGGAAGCCAGTAAAGGGTGTGCAGCAAGGGAGTGAAATGGCTGAACTTGGGAAGGTTGAATGCAGTTACAGGGACCTTATGGTTCTCATAGGAAGGCCACGAGGGAGTTGCAGTAGTCAAGTCTCCAGATGAGACTGAGCAAGTATCTGGGTGGCTTCTCTCAAGAGAAATGGTTGATTTCTCAGTTTGTTGTAAAGGACAAATCTGCATAACTAGTCCAGATCAGGTCAGGTTTTTATTTTTGAATTTAGTTCTGTTTGGACATTTATACCAGATGCCCCTGAAAATGTGCAAATCTTGAATATTATTGAAGGTCTTATGGTGACCGCAGTTGGTTAAAAATGGATCTTACTGAATGTGGAAATTCATTCATTTATTCATCTTCTTGGCCGCTTATTCCTTTTCAGGGTCACGGGGGAGCCGGTGCCTAGCCGGCCACATATGGCGCAAGGCAGGAACAACCCTAGACAGGGTGCCAAGCCATCGTAGGGCACACACACTCACACAGTCGCACACTTTAGCCTTTTCAACCCATTCTTGCTGTGAGGCGACAGTGCTACCCACCAAGCCACCGTGTCGCCCAATGTGGAAATTGATGTAAGCAATTAACGCTGATTGTTTATGCTGATTCTGTTGTGTTGTGTGTGTTTGCAGGCTGGCTGGGCTTTGGGAGAAGGAGCTGAATGAGCGAGGGGACCAGGCCTCTCTCCACCGTGTTGTCTGGCTGTTCTGTCGTACCCGATTGCTGTTGTCCATCCTGTGCCTCATGGTCACTCAGATCGCAGGCTTCAGCGGCCCAGTAAGTAATACCATCTCAGCTTCTGCCTCTCCTTTTTCTCTCTTTCCTCTCTTTCTTTTTGCTGTCTATCACTCTGTCTTTCTATATATCATTAGCTCTGAGGTTGAGCGAAGCCTGCCCCTTCAGGTCAAACGCAAAGGTGAGTGTTTTCCTGGGGCATGGAAGGTGAATAGGGTGAATAGCAATGTGTCGTAAGATTTTACCAGAGCTGTTACAATTATTGTGTGGTTGCCAAAGTACAATTATGATAATGGGTCATTTTACATGTAGTGCTGTTTATTTAGTGCTTTAAAAGTGACATGACAAAACCAATATGTGGGATTGTTATATGATATACTTTTGGGATTAGCTTAACTAGATTAAAAGTCTTTGCGTTTTTTTTTTTTTTTTTTTTTTTTTTATTTTATTTATTTTTTTTTTAATTACTTTATTTTTATCCGTTTTTTTCCCTTTCAAAGCTGGCAAGTAAGAGTTTTCTACCATGTCTGATTCTGAAGTTTCTTAGTTCCATCACAGGTTTCTTGCTTTGTAGGATTTTTAAGAACAAAATCACACTTGTTCCCCATATGTACGCCAAAAGATTTTCATGCACTTGTTGGTTCTTATATAATATATATTTTTATATATACATATATATTTTGAATTTATAATGCATTACTGGAAAGGTTTCCACTTTTCTTTCCCTCTAGATATGTTTTGTGTTGTTAAGGAGGGCTTACTCACTTCAAGGGCAATTCCATTTTATTTTACTTCTGGGTTCTTCACAGCACTTGCTGGGGCTTTGGTGAGTCCATCAGAAGTTTAGGTCAACCTTTTGTATATCTCAGGAATACTCCGTTTCTGAGGTGACCTAAAGCATAATCGGAGCTATGGTTTTATGAAATTTTATGGTCATTAAGAGCATGGAATGCAATTGTCTGAAAGCAAAGCATAAGGTGCACAGTTTTCCCCTTACCACAATGCAGTCAGTCACCTAAGACATGATTTGATGTTTTCTTCTTTAGATTTTTGTGCAATCTTAAAGAATTCATCTGGCAATTAAGGAAGTCTGTATCACCCAAAGTATTTTCATAAGTCTTGTGTCTAAATTGGTGGAATGTCATATCTTCCTTAAATGCATCAGCATCCTTTTCCTGTTGCAAAAATACAGATTACTACATTTGGGTAAGGGGAGTGGAAATTTGTGACACTGATTTGTGTCTGTAGTGTCTAAAATTCAGCCCATGTTTATAATGTGATCAATCCTTTTTGCTCTTTGTACATCACATTTTGGCATGGCATGTTTGGCATACTGTAACCGTCACAACCAAAAAGAAAAAAAAAGAAAGAAAGATGGAGAGAGATTGGGCTATGAAAGTAACTTTATCCTGAAGATAACTCCAACCTATCGGGTAAGTGTTATGAACTGCCCAGAAGTGAAACAACTGAATTCTCCAACGAACCAGAGAGTGTAGAGCTTTGTGTCACAAATTCGGATTGTATGGCACTGATGCAAAAGCAACTAGTGTGCACAAGGTGCACCAGGAGGATAGGCTAACTGGCTTTACAAGGAGAGCTTCTGTCACTGTCCCTCCATGGTGACACGGCAAGTCTCTGCCTCCCTCACCCTCTGGAGGACTCCAGATTTGGCCCCAAAATCTTAGACGACCTATATTATATACTCAGCATCAACTGGTCTCCATTACTTCTGACCATTCTAGATAGATTATTTTTCAGGAAGATGTCCTTGACATAGAGTCCCAAAATAGAATATCTAGCTCAAGGAAGCCTTCCTTCCCTTTTTCTTTTTGAGTTAGGCAACATTTTGGGAAGCTGGCTTAATGGAGGGAGAGTGTGGGTTGGGTTGGGGTTTTGCTCGGGGGAACAGAGGTGGCTGTGGCCCCATGTGAGAGACATGTGACAGAGGCTATTCTTTAGATTCCACAGGGTGTCGGTTTTACCAGCGGAGTGAACACTGGCAGACTGAACACGTGATGACGCCCGCGAGGTAAGGGCACGTTTCCTTATGCAGGGCTGGATCAAGAGTTTATGCTCCTTTCCCCCCCCTCCCTTTTCCCCATCTGTCCCCCCCTCTCTCTCTCTCTCTCTTTCTCTTTTTCTCTAACTCTGCTCCATGCTTTCGTTTCTCTATTTTGCTCTCACATCCAAACGTTGTTTCTTGATTTGATCCAGCAGAAATGTCACTGGTTTGGAAATGAATTACACTTGAAGCTGTTTAACGTGTCATTTGTAATTGAAGTGGACTCCATGTCCGTCCTTTAGCTATGAGCAAATGGACTGTTGATTTAAGCAAAGCAAAATCCTGACGAAACAGGAAAGAAACTGGACTTGTGTTCTACTGCTGAAAGTTTTATTTGGACTGATAAGCTCTTATACCGGAGAGATGTCTTGGAGCATCTTGAACCTCGTTTCATTTTTCTTTGTATGTTGAATTCTTTGAACACATCATCTACGGACTCCTTCATTGAGCGGCCACAGTGAGCTTCTTTTTAAAAAAAAAAAAAAAAAAAAACTATTTGTGGGAATTTCCACTGAGCTGAATACAAGTAGACAAGACGACAAGTATGCACATGATGTCAAATTACAAATGACTCTTGCTCTGAGAGATTGTAAGACCCTATATAAAATTTTTGGCGTTTTTCGATTTCTTTTTCTCTGCATCTTGTACATTTTGTTTTCCTGCAACATGTTTTTTGTTTCATGAATGTGCATCATGGATGTCATATCTACTTTGAACCTTCACATTCTTTTTTTTTTTCTTTTCTTTTCTTTTTTTTTTTTTTTTTTTTAAATAAAATCTTACTCCTGTGATGAACCATATGCGAATGGTGGCGAATGTTCTCAGTATGTATGATGAGATCTCCTGAATGCCTATGTGTGTGATATTACGAGTGAGGTGTATGCGTGTATGTGGTGTTTGCGCGATGCTGAAGTGGCTGAAGTTCTTTGTTCTTGTCTCCTATACCTATGTGCTCTTTTGCTCCTAATTTTTGATTTAACTGATATTGATTTTCAGGTATTAAAACAAAAGTGCGTCTCCGTCCTGTATCCCAGCCTGATGTGACTGTAGGTAAAATGCCTTTGAATCCGCCAACAAAGGGATGTCTGTAATAACATGTTGTTAGCAGTGCAATGTCTTTTATTTGTCCAAAAAAAACCTAGCGCTATTAGTGCTGTTTCATTGTCTCTCTTGTTCTTTTCAAAGGGTAGAGAAAAGGGCCACCTAAGGTAAACGATTAGAACACAATCTCAAAATGGCTGCTGTTTCTTCTCAGTAGAAGTTGCTATACTTTCACTGACTTCTTTAAAATGACTAGAACACCATTCAGTCCATTTCTAAACCATGCATCTAGTGCACTTCGTTAAGATATGTAGTGCACTTTGGATAGGATAGCTAGAAAGAATAAGGAATGCGAAGTGAGGCTGACGGTAGGACTGTTGATGCAAGGAGGCGTGTGTGCGTGTGTGCCCTCAGTCACGCGTGCTGTGTCCTGTCGCCCCCTTGCTCGTCCTCCCTTTCTCTATAGGCCTTTGTGGTAAGGCGGTTGTTGGAGTACACTCAGAAGAGTGAGCCCGATCTGCCCTACGGCCTGCTGTTGGTGCTCGGTATGCTCTGCACCGAGATTCTGCGCTCCTGGTCGCTTGCCCTCACCTGGGCACTCAACTACCGCACGGGCACACGCCTGCGCGGCGCAATCCTCACCATGGCCTTCCACAAGATCCTGAACCTCCGCAGTCTGCGTGAGAAGTCTGTCGGAGAGGTGAGTCATGCAGACATGTTTTATTTTTGCACACAGTTGTAAGTTTATTATGGACGCCTACCTTGCAGCTTCACTCCCAGGCACTCATTTTTAGGTCTCTTAGCAGGTATACAGTTACTGTGAATCATCTGTTGTTATCCACTATTTCTCTGCTGAATTTAAAACAGGCAGTCAACAGCAGTGTCATGGTCAGAAACCGAGTCTTAATTCAAGAACTGAGCCTAAGTTGCTAGTTGTGAAATCATATGCGAATGTGTCTGTCTGTACTGGCAACCTGTCCAGGGTATTTCCCTACCTCCTGTCCAGTGAGCACTGGGTTAGGCAGTAACAGGGTGAGCAGCTTGTGTAACGAGTGTGAGAGAGTACTATAAATAAAAATAGGCAACAGGGTAGGGGTGTCCTTACAATGTATGACGTGGCCAGTAAAATTCCCAGCATTTACTTTCTCTGCAGCACCTGTTAATGAAAGAAGATTTACAGGACTTACAGACGAGTGACAAAGGAAAAAGACTGGTTCTGTTAGACTATGGGGCTTTTTACTGGCATGCTTTGAGACAGGATACTGATACTGTAGTGATGGGGATGAGACCACCTATATCAAGACCAAGACCTTTAAGAGTCGATTCTGAGTCAAGACCAAGTCTTTGGTTAATTTTGCCTATATCACCAACGTTATCAAATACATAGCACCCATTTATTCAATATGAATAAATTGATAAATGTTATTGAATTTGATTGTGGCTGAGAAAAAATAAAGGTGGGGCAACACAGTGGCTCGGTGGGTAGCACCGTC
>JAOTRJ010000038.1:28751814-28766444 GCA_028564905.1 Leptodoras praelongus | reverse complement strand
TCAGAGTTGCCGGCTGGGCACCGGCTCCCCCGTGACCCCGTAACTGGGAATAAGCGGTACAGATAATGACTGACTGTAAATTTGTGAGTGTGAACGCTAAGAACACCAGGACTAAAATGTAACAATGCATCATTTGCATGTAACAATCAATCATTGTTTGGTCCAGACCAAGGAAACCGAACTACAGGTAGAAACGCACCCCAAGTGATCATGTAGTCTCTGGACCTCCTAAGTGAAGTGTATTATACTCTTGTTTTCTCTTGGCCAGGCCATTAGTATGATGCCATTTCATTTGTGACTGAAGGCCACGACTCCCTGGCTTTCCACACTGCTTTCCAATAAGACGCTTGCGGGTCTAAATGCTGCTCTAGCTGGGCTTCAGTTCACCTCGGTTAGCTTTGCTTTCTGGATTAATATATGCATGCGGTCTTTATTTATCTGCAGAATTTAATTGCTGCACTTAGACAGGATCTTCAGAATGACCTCAGGTGTGGATCTTTTAAAGAATGTTTTGTTGCAAACCACTTTAACATATGACACTAGTGTCTAAATATGCCATAGGATATGACTAGCTGCAGTGTAACGGGTCATTTAGGCTTTCCTTTGTTAGCATTAGTCATTGGGCTAACACTGGTTTCTTCAGTACTTGACAGGGTCATACAGCTGAGACAGCAGGGTTCACATCATTACTTAAAATCAGTGTAACTCATATTTCAGTCTTATAAAGTCTTCATTGCACCATCTGCGAGGATCTCGTAGGAGCAGGAGAATACGCTGCGGTTTTGGACTCGTTCTTTGATTACATACTGCCTTTTATGGCAGCTCTGGGACCTGTGAAATGCAGGCTAACTGCAAGGCACTGGGTAAACGTCAATGACGGTTTAAACCTGGCCCCACGCTGGAGGATTTTTCAGTCTTAACCATTTTAAAAGCATGGAACAGAACAGACATGGAGACTGGTTTTAACCGATTTTTAATTGCTTAATCGTAAGAGCCCACATACGAGAAGATTGAGAAGCATGATGTCATTGCGCACGCAGAACGCTGAATGTGATTTGCTTATTTGGCGGCTGATAAAACCGAAGCTCAGGCTGAGCTCCGAATACACCAGTTCTCAGTAACTCAATTAGAAGCAATTAGGCTGACGTCACTATTTGACAGCTGTCTTCATCATTTGCTGGCAGCTCCTGAGTGATCCTCGGGCTCTCTAAACAATTCCTACACTTCATCCTTTACATACTTCAGGTCATGATGTTTTACTGGCACACACACCTGCCATCTGCTGTTTCCTCTTAGTTCTTGTGCCACAATCAAGTGGTCAGTGAGTGTGTGTGTGTGTGTGTGTGTGTGTTCCTGCTTGATGGCATAGTGGAGGGCGTGAAGGTTATTGACGGCACCATCTGTGGCCACTCTCACTCTCTAGTGTTTGATAGACTAAGCCGAGCTCCTGACTGGCCTTTCAGCGCATGCTGAGCTTTTCACCCCAGCCTATTAACAACGCTTCCCTTCCCCACATACCATCCCCACGCCACACAATGAGGGTCAGTGACGTGGCATGATTGCAGGACACTGACACCATCCATTGTCTTCAGGCACAAATGGTACAGCTTTTGGATTTAGCTAAAGGAAAAGTTTGCATAAACATTTTCCGCTTACCTCAGAAATACTTAACAAGCCAAGTTTGCTCTGTTAGTTTGACACTGGAGCTGGGGTTGATGTAGCTGATAATCACTGATATAACACAGTGCAAACTGTATGCCTGAATCTTCATGTACAGCACTGTGCAAAAGTCTTAGGCCCTCTATTGTTTTTAGGTACAACTTGTGTACAAGTCAGTGCAAAAAGATTTTAACAAAAAATGTACACAAAGATGTTGTGTATATCGGTAACAAAAGCAACACATTACATAACAGACCACTTTTCAGACAAAAACATAATAAAGGTTGCTGGGTTTTCCATGCAAATAAAGAAGTAAGTGTGACAGTCAAAGTCTCCAGAAGAGCTGTTTCAGATTCTCCAAATGATTCAGTCACTCGCACTATAATCACATGACGTGTGCAAGACTGTACTCGCTGTTTGATATAAATAAGCTTTTGATAACCGGTATGCTGATTCGTCCTTGAGTGTGAGCAGTGAGAAGCAGCGAGGAGACAAGACAACACAGAATCGTTGCTTCATTAGGGTTTGTAAACACGCTCTCACCCCTCTCCCAGCTGTGTTCACGATAAGCAGGTTGTGCTGATTGTTGAGTGTATGTTTCCTAGGCAACATGTGCCGATTACGCACGGTTGTTTAGGAACAGAGGCGAAGCATCCAGAGATGGCTGAAGTGAAGCAGCACCTGCACAGTTTCTCATCCACAGGCCCTGACCACAACACATGTGCAAGGTTTTCTTACTAATATGTCATTCTTCTAGTCACATAACAACACTTGCACTCAAAAATCCGCCTTTTGGTGCCATTTGTTCTAATATGAAGTTATTTGATGTAGATGTGGTCATATACAAGTGTACAAACTAAGGTCACAGTGCATGGTGAATCTGTTTGCACATACGGTAATTTATTTTTCAGGAACCTGCTCCAAGTATCATAATAAAAGTTTTTTCTCTGGAAGGCTGGTAAACCTACTGTGCGCTACAGCTATAGAGAACATTATAAGACCTTTATTTGATATTTGAAGCCAGAAGGCTAGAATAGGGGCTGAACTGAAACATCCATAAGATGAAAGTTTTGGGTCTTTGTGCAGTGGTTTGGCCTGTTTGCCAAGAAGCTTAGCTTATCCTGTACTGCCTAGTCCAGACTATGATTTGCCATCAAACCACACTCTGATGTTGGCGAGGAGATTAATCTACGTCCCCAGTCACCTTTAACCCCCATCCCTTCCTCCTACTTTGGCCTTTTGAACCTTAAAGGGGGCAGGGTGCGTAGCTCCTGTATAATCAATAGCAAGGGGCCATCCTTTCAGAAAGACTACTTTTAGAGGACGTCTGGGGCCAGTGCACTGAGTGGGTGGGGGAGCTGATCTTTACAACCCAGTGGTCATTGAGATGGCAGCAAAATGCCTTCTCTAGTCTTTGACTGTTTTAGGCCTGACTGGTTATCACTGGAGTCAAAGGCGTGGTCTCACATTTTATTTATGTTAGCCATTCAGTGCAATGTAGTAAAAGATCCCCCAAGGTTTCCGCCTTTGCCCCTCTGGCCCCTGGATCTGCTTTCTGAGGTGACGTGGACGAGTGTTTGCCATGGGTTCTGACTGTCTCACCACAATAAAGCCCCCTTTTGTGGTCTGAGGTGAACGCTACAGTCTTTGGTTGAACCGTGCTGCGCCCACACCGCAGGGCAAAACTGTAGCTGGGTTTGGTTTCAGCCATAACTATGCGGGACTCTCCCATACAGAAGCCCATTTGGAGATACAGATTTGTTCCCCATGCTTGTATCCTCAGCTTCCAGCAGTTCCCCATATGTAGCTTTTTTTGGAGTCACTCTTTTGTATAATGAATGGTCTGCCTTTTTGTGGCTGTTGGATGTGCACTTCTTATGCAGGCCATTTCTGCAGTTGGATCTTCTTAGATGAGAGAATTTGCTGGTTAACCAGCATTCAGATAGTTTTCCTATTGGAGCTACATCTTTATAGTTCATGTCCTGTTTGTGTCCATCCAATCGCCTGCTCTGAGCTCATTTAGGCCTTCAGGGTTTATCATTATAAGAAATTCAAGAACATTTTTAAAGCTGACAATCCACAGGGATGTACAACATAATCGTATTTTATATCTCGTGAGCTTAACACACTTATTACCTCATCTGTCGATTTTCCATATTCTGTTGCCATCTGAATCCTGGCATGTGCTCTTGCATGTGTGCTTTTAATTTTTCACGTACATTTGTATCTAGTAGCACTTGATACCTCTGGAAACTAGGCAGAGTGCTGGAGCGGAAAGTAATTCGTTAAAATGTCCTCAGGCTCTAAAACTGTTCCAAGTGAACTTCCTTGTTTTCTAGGAAGTGGCTCAAAATATTTGGACAGACAGCAAATTTGACTCACTTTAATGTAATGGCTCCACAATTGGACAGTTGGTTGAGTCACCTGGCCATTTCCAGTCCATTCCAATTTGAGATTACGTTCAATGCAATCCAGACCTCAATGCAGAGCCCTTGGAGACTGTATTTTGAAGTGTGTATTTTTTCAATAGGCATTGAGACAACTATTATTCTATAATACAATACAGGATGTGGTCTTGAATCCTTATTTTGGTCTTAACGTTTGCCCCACCCAGGAATATCTCCTTGGGCTTTGACAGCTGGGTCAGTGGATGCCCTGCGGTCATTCACATGTATTATTCATCCCTTACACCGAGTCCTATAAGTACCAGATATGTCTTTCTCTTGTGCATTCAGCCAAAACATCCCCAGAGACTCAACATTACCAAACAACATTTTAAAAATAGTTTTTGTAGACGTTCCTTGTTTCTTCGAGTGATGTAAACTTCTTGCTGCATCCTCTTCACTTTTATCTAAGCATGGCTTTTCCAGGTTAGACATTTACAACCTGCAAAGGCTCCCAGAAGACCCAGCTTATTTTAATGACAATACTGCTCTGACCTGATATTCAAGGATGGCAGAGCAGCAAGAACTGAAAATAGACTGCACTTGACACTGCGTTCTGTGCCCAAGTGCTTTGCTCTTACTCATAACCCGCACGCAGCGCCACTCAGTTTAGCTGGAGAAGAGGCTCTTCAGTGAGAGAGGGTAGAACAGCACAGGCTTTGCTGTAAGGCTAAGCTAGTCAAATCCTCCATTTTGTGAATGTAGCTTATTTGACATGGACTTAGATTTGAAGATCATGTCAGTATGGATGATCAGGAGTCTAAACTGTGCTCTTGCTAAGCGAGTTATTAGAGCATACTGAGTTATAGCAATTAAAATCTGCTGCCTGCCTAACGTGTTAGTGGGCCTCAACCTGCATACCTAGATTCATGTTTCAGAATTATTTGTCATTTGAGTGTATTAGAGCTTGATTTGTCTGTGTGCATGATAGTCAATTGTAATAAAATACTATACCTGCATCATGAATCATGAATCAAATCTTTTTATCGGGACACACCAGGGAAGTCTCGTCTCCTCAGGGGTTTGACTAAATTATTGTGGTTAATAATGTGTCAGTGTGGTGATGAATGCTTAACTGGCCCAGAGTGCAGTGGTGTGCAGAGAGGATGGATGGCTGAATGGGTGAATGAATGAATGGATCGGTAGGTGTTAGGATAAATGGATGGGTAGATGAACGAATGGATGGGTCAGTATATGGATAGATGGATGGATAGATGAATGAATGGATGGATAGGTGAATGAATGGATGGGTTTGTGTATGAATAGATGGATGGATAGATGGATGGATGGGTTGGTGTATGGATGGATAGATGAATGAATGGATGGATAGGTGAATGAATGGATGGGTTTGTGTATGAATAGATGGATGGATAGATGGATGGATGGGTTGGTGTATGGATGGATAGATGAATGAATGGATGGGTTGGTGTATGGATAGATAGATGGATGGATGGATGAAAGAATGGATGGGTTGGTGTATGGATAAATGGATGGATAGATTTATGAATGGATGGGTCAGCTTATGGATAGATGGATGGATAGATGAATGAATGGATGGGTTTGTGTATGAATAGATGAATGAATTGATGGGTGGGTGGACAGATGGATGGCTGAATGATGTGGTGGGTGAGGTGCATGTATTGACGGATGGATGTGTGTTGGTCTTAACTACACCTTTTGCCCAGTCAGTCCCCATTGCACTATACAGGACATCCTGTTTCTGATCCAGCTGTAGCCCATTTCCATGAGCTAACCTGACAGGATTTTCTGTGATGATTTCAAGTCATTCATAAACTTTTAGAATTTTCATGGCCAAGAGTAGTAACCAATTAGCTAAAATAAGCTAGCCTGACAGATTTCTGTGAGAACTTTAGGTCATTTATAAATATTTTATAATCCCTGTGGCTAATTGTAATCAGTTAGCTAAAATGAGCTAATCTGACAAGGATTTTGAAATTACAAATTCAAACTCTGTTTTTCTGTAACACATCCTGTGTTGGGTCTCGTTTATTTTTTGTTTAAATGTGAGGTGATGGAATGCTAAGTCTAGTGATTTAGCACACGCTAAACTTTTATTTTAGTTAATAAACTTTATTTGATTATCATATACAGATTGGAGAGCATGTTTATAATAGTTAGATAGTTCAACAATTTCTGTGAAATTCTTACTGCTCAGTTTCTGAAGGGTTTCTTTGTTTGGCGCTGGACTCTAACATGTTTAAACATGTTTAAAAGAGTTTTCCTTAATGCTTAATGGTGAAGCATCCTACTTCTGAAAAGAAAAAAAAAAATTTGTAGCCACCAGTAAGCTTTCTACCAGGTTTGTTTGTGAAGCCTGATTTCAGTAGGGTTGTCCAGCGTATGTACTTTTGTCAGATAGAAAAAAGTTTCGTAGGTCAACCACAAATGCTAGTAATGGAAGATTAATATTGTCTGAAGTCAGAAAAGGACATAATGCAGTTTAAAATCATGCTTTTGTTACATTTTTGAAGAGATTTATGTGCTTGTTGGAATATGGACTCAAATTTTCATCCGTCTGTAGCACTAAAAGACAAGCTCAACATCCTGTAGTCTGCAGACATACCTTTATTTAGCCACAGACAATATTTTTAAGCCCACATGATTTAAAAAGCCACTACCACTACCAGAGCAGGGGCGTCCCTCGCTCTTTTAAAAAGACTCCTGAAGACCGAGCTCTTCAAAGAGCACTTGCTCTCCTAACACGTCTAACAAACTAACCACTCTAACCTCTTTTTCCTCCTTCTAATCCCTTCCTACTCTAAACTACTCTTGGCCGCCCTCTGGCCCTAGTTATATGTACCATATATCTATGTGCTTCAATTACTCTTGTAAGTCGCTTTGGATAAAAGCGTCAGCTAAATGCTATGTAATGTAATGTAATGAATGCATATGCGGTGTATACATAGCACACTCAGTATAAGAAGGTTTTACTAAAATGTATACTCACAAATCAATTTGAGCACCACATGCTTCTATTGCAGGATAAAGCTTTTGGGATTTTGAGTAAATGTTCAGTCAAAACTGGAGCCTCTTAATAGTGCTAAGAAGTCAGTGGGAAAGAAGGATGAAGACAACAGAGGTTGTAAATATGCCCTGAGGTGACAGTCCCTCTAGATGAAGGGATGTGGGTTTTCTGTCACTTCCTCCATATTGCTTTCCACTGTAATTACCTGGGAATACGGCCACTCTGAGGCCTGGCCTCTGCCTGGGCAGATCTCTGGAGCCTGATTGGTGGGATTGGGGAGGTGGGGTTACATTAACCCATCCTGGAATGTCTTTCTTTGTCCTGTTCCATGTACTGCTGTCTGTGGTTTCAGATTCCATCTGTGAATTTGACACCACTGTGGGGGACAGCGTACTCAGTGGGCTTGCACAGAGAGGGTATCTCAATAGTCCTGGGAATGGTTTGAGACTGTAGCTTAAACTTTTTGAAAAGATCAGTTGCTGGATAAAGTGCACAAAATCTGTCCATCAACACACCTGATTATGCCTTGCTTCTCTCGTAATGACTCTTCCTAGGGTGTGTTCACATTTAAAGCATTTTGAATCAAACCCTGGATTTAACTCCATTGCAAGAGATGATCCTAGAATGTCCTGTTTTATGGGATCCACAGGGTTCAGGGCTGTGGAGCTGTAAAACAGTGACGTACCCTGAACATGTGGAGAAAAAGAGAAATAAACATTGGATGTGTTAAACAAAACATTTAAAACTATTTATTTAGATAATTATCTAATCATTTATCCATGTTCTCCATGCTGGAGTGAGCTGTGATTTCTACACGCACTTGGCAGAAGGTTTGTTTACATTTTTCCCTCACTGTATTTCTGACTGATGAATGGAAGAGTTTTGAGAATTTTTTTCCTCCCTAACTGCCCCTCAGTTGCTGCCCCTTATTAGTTATGCAGAGTGTGAAAGCAGATTGATTTCCCTCTGATTTGGTCGGAGTCACTAAAATGGTGTAACTCTGTACAAGCTGTAATAGCTGTATTTAGTGTATAGATGTATTTAAAGCACTCCTGTAACAGCAAAAGTTGCTTAAAATAAGGTACGAATCGGGTATGACCATTTTTATCATGCTTCATACATCAGTACTAATCAATCACAATGACTTCTGAACTCTTTTCCTTCCACTTCTCTAAAAGAGCTTTGTTTCCCTGACCATTTGAAGGCTACAGGTGAGTTTAGAAGGACGTATAATCAGGAAAGCACTTTGTCCAGGTTTTAGGAAATAAATCGGTTAAATGGGCAAAGCCACTGTTGCTAAAACTTCCCTAAAACCAAGGAAAGAGTTTCAAAGATCAAACGAGAGATTGATTCTGTGTATGCGCAGTGTGTACACGTGTCCATCGGTAAACTGCCCGTGGCTTATCTCCCAGCTGCTCCTTTGAGATAAGAAGTTCATTCACATGAACTTCAACTCTTTTCCACAGGCTCAGCCTTTTACAAACTTTTCCAGTGCAATAAGACGAAGCGTTTTCTGGAATATCGTTTGCTTTGTGTCGTACCTACGTTTGTAGTAGTGAAGGAAAGCTGCTTTTTCGTTAATATAAAAAGGACTACCAGCATGCACAGACATGATCTAAAGTTGAGTGCTGTTGTGTTCACCAAGCCTACAGGTTCCTCTACTGGTTCAAATGCAGCTCATGGGAAATCAACGCCCGTTCTTCAATGCGTCTGATCCCAGTCACTGTTTAAAATAATTCATGTTGATTCTCATCTGCCTTCCATACTAAGCTATCCGTTTGGCTGCTGTCCCCGTTTTATTCATGCTACCATTCCGCACATCTTTATCCCCGTGGGACAGGAATGTCTTCTCTCCTCTTACCTTTATGTAATGCTCCTTTATTACTCCTGAATCTCTCTCCCTCAGGCAGATACTCTTGCACTCTGGTATGGGTCTGGAATATAAATGATGTCCTGAGTTTGGGCTTATCCTGTTGAAAGAGGTTTTTTTTTTTTGGTACACACGAGCCAGAAGGGGGAATGCAGAGACACCTCAGGAGGGCTTCAGTGGATTGGTTTTAGGGAGACGGCCTACAGTAAATGTTCAGCTGACCTGGCTAATAGTGCTCATGTGGTTGTAAAGCGCTCATGCACTGTTTCCCCTTGAAGTCTGTCAGGATGTACTAAAGGGTGCAATTTGAGCTCTTTTTGGACCACTGAGCAAATCCTTGGGTAAATAGCTATAGTATCTGATAGCTCACTTTCTTTGTACGTATTTTGTCTTGATGTTTTGGTTTACCACGACATCCTACTGGTCTTTGGACAGTTGGTAGAATAATATAACGGTACACCAACAATGTAGAATAATATACCAATATCGGAATAATTAGTAGAATAATATACCACTGAAATAAAACACCGCGTTTGGACTTGGTAGTACAGACTTGGTAAGGTCGACACACGAGGATGCCTGCTAGTGTGACCGCACATCTCCTAAAATCTCTTTCTTGACAGATTAACCACATAATAACGACATTCTCGCCTAACAATCGCATTATTTCAAATCACTACAAGAGTAGTATTTCAAAGTTTTCTCCTCCACCATTATGCTGAGCTTGATGCGAAATGCATTCTGGGATATCTGACTGTCCCAAATCCACACAATTCACCTACAGATGTGTTCTTGATATCATGGGCGGAGCAAGAACACATCCGGGTTTTTAAACTGTACTTGGTTTAGATCCTGACTTTTGAACGGAACACCACTTGGGCTGTGACTGGTGACGTTTGTCAAGTACACAAGGACACAAGTACGTACAAAAACACAAACTGAGGATCGGCTCAAGTCTATAAGTGTACGGAAAGCAGCCTGCAACAAACTGTTTTTTACTGTTGTGATGACGACATTCTGCTGGAATATTTAAACATTATAGGTATTTCAGACCATCAGCTCATCAGTTCTACACTTTCATTATATCCTGCCTGCAATTTTTCCCTTTCCTCGTCTAAACACTTTAGCACATTTTAATGTTGGCATCAGATGTAGGTAGTGAACTTGGCAGATAAAAAAAAGTTTTTTTTTTGAAAATGCAGCCTGGCACGATCACAGATGCTACAGAAGTAATAACAATAGCTCATTTTTGCATTATTTGACCTTGCTGTTATCATTGCCCTGAATGTTCCATGTCTTGATTGAGGTTAAATCAAAGCCCAACTCTGAAGTACACATTCTGTACTCAGAGCACAATTACTGCAGTGATTTATCAAGATGTTTGTAGAGCATCTATTTCCTCTGGCCGACACGTCTTTGCTATGCTATCCAAAACGCAAAAGCCTTGCCAGACGTGATCTGATTAAAGTGAGCGTTAGGGTAATATTACACAACACAGTCTCCTCTGTAATGACCAGCGAGCTTCAGGGCAGGAAGACGACTGTGAAGACCAGAGCTGCTGAATCAGAGGATTGTGGGATCCAGGAAGAGACTCAACAGCATTTAAATCCACTTAGCATAATGGCTGGATATTTTGCTGCTTGTTGCTCATGCTTAGCTGCTGGGAATAATAACCATACATAATGAATATGAAGCTTTTATTTTCTGGATTTATGTTTGGGTTTTAATTTCAGTCATTGCTTTGTCTGTAAAACTGATAGTCGTGTGCCCTCAAACTTCAATCTTTCCCTCACCACGTCATCTGGATGACAAAAAAACATAACAGTAAGAATAATTTGACCACTGAATCTGAGGTTTACTGTCTCAGTGAATCTCTGCAGTGAACAGCGTCCATAAGATGACCATCAGTTTATCATCAGCTAATAATTATATCCTGTAATTAGTCACGTCTGCTCCTGAATTAAGCTGTTCCAGCTGGGGGCTTTGATGTTATGTCGAGGCACATGGTAAATGGTGCAACATTTCATATACTGACACACATTTCAAGATTTTATTGAAATATGGAAAATATTACATATAACTTACTTTCCAATTGCCTATGTCGGCCAACATTTCGAATCAATAATATTTACAAATAATCACTTTCTTGGAAACCTGGCTGCTGATGCCAGACCACTTAGCCCCATGGCACTAAAACGGCTTCATGCCATGGTACACTGATGACCTATATCGTGGTATGGATGATGCTCTTATGCTTAAAAGTTGCAGTGTTTTGGTTAACAGAAGTTCCAGTTAAAGCCGTTGTCTCATAGGAGCTCAGGACAATGTGAGGAGAATCCAGACAGGGTCTGAAGTTGCCCTTTCTCGTACTGTATGTACCACACAACAACAGACTGTCCATGGGAAACATGCTCTCACCTACTATAAATACTCTGTTTGGTTTAGGCGCCTGGGTAAAGCCTGCAGTTGGTAGGAGACGAAGTGAAAAATATGCTGTGGAAATGACTGCGGTAATTAAGTCTCTTGTCATTCCTTGAATTTATCTAATATTCTTTCCATCAGCCCTTACCAAGAGAAGTTCCTGAATCTCGTCGTCTCTCCGGTTAGTCGTTTTCTATGGCGTCTTCGTATAAATGACCCTTCTTCTTCAAACCATCGGTTTGTGACATTTGTGTTCTCACATACAGCTCCTTCGGGTAATGTCTAAGATAAGTTCAGCATATTTGAGGCTTTAAACTCATCAGTCCACAGAAATCTAGTAGTTCTAGCATCAGTATGATTATCATACTGATTAAATCTCCAGATTCTACTTATCCACTTGACTAAACTGATAATCCTGGAAGTGTACATATTTTTGCAATGTTGTGTTCAATAGATATACTGTAGATTATCTGTTGTACGAATTGTACTTGGTGCACAGTAGGTCCACTACACCTAGGTGTGTTACACAGGTGTGTTGAATGTCTGATTGAAAGTTACAAAGCTGGGTGCTCAGATTTTTCTTCTCGTCCATGCTCTTGGTTTGTCTAAAGCTCCACTGAGCGTACGTCACATAACATGGCCATTTTTCTACAGTTAGATCGTGCCTTTTTGGAGTGTGAATGTTAAGGGTTGTGGGTTTGTGTTGATGTTGAGCCAGACAGTGGTGGTTCAGTGACTATCAGAGCATGGCCATGAAGGTTTGGACAGCAGGAGGACGAGGAGCAAGAGACTGCTGATCCGCTCTGAATGCACAGCCATGTGGTTGGAGCTTTCAGTGATCTGTGTGATCGCATTCCACTTTGTTTTGGGTTAGGACAAGATGCTTTTGTGGATCAAGACGTTTAATTTGTTATACATGCTTTTTCTATTACTGCCGCATTGCATTTCAGTCCTGCGTGTGCTTTTATAGCGAATAAAAGGGGATAGAGGAGGTGTGGAGATCTGGGAAATCCAGTCTGAAGTCTCTACTGCTGAATTCTGGAAAACATAAACAAAATTAGTTTCAGACCCAATTTCAAAGCAGTTTATTTCATGATGGCAAGTTTGCACAAAAAGTTACACACAGTTTAATGAGTTATCAAGTTATCAAAATAACCATTTTATAAATGCTCTCTGTGCCCTCCACTTGCTGTACGGGCAAGATTGAGACGATAGTTGAATTCTTCCCAAACCTCTCTCGATACGTCCTATTCCAATGGTGGCATCAATACACAGTCTCCTCATAAGAAAAAGTCGCAGAGTGTAATATCTGGGGATCTTGGGGGCCAAGAGTGCAGCGTCAAGTCTTGGTGTCCCATGTGACCTATCTAATGTTGAGTCTAGGTAAGGGTTTCATTCATTCATGGCATTTTGTGGTTGTAGAGATATAGTGATTTCAAATTGGGTCCATCTTTTTGAAACACCCTGTACTTTGAGGTTTGGAAACAAACAATATAGGTGTTTTATTAAGGTTACTCTCTCACTTATAACTTCAGTCTCTTTAACTTCAGAACTTATAGAAATGTGAATGCCACACATGGAAAATAGAAACTTGGAGAAATCAGTTTCAGTTTCCATATGTGACTTTAATATGAGTAAGCCTTTTGTCATTCCCAGAAAAAGATGGGCAGGTGTTGATAGGCAGGGAGGTATATTCTGTGGGAAAATATAGCTAGCATTATGCAGGTGTGCGTAATAGGCTGTCCTGTGTGTGTGTATGCATGGGCATGTGTGTATGTGCGTGGGCAGGTGTTTGAAGAGTCTTACTACTGCTCAGGTGTAAGTATACTGGAAAGCATGTGTGTGTGTGTGTGTGTATGGAAGAGCCTATAGAATAATAAGTCTATGCAGGCATGCATCTGAAGGCTCTGTGTGTGGGCTGTTGGACCACTGGGTCTCACCCAAATCCCTCCGGCGATGAGTGCTGGGGATTTCTGAAACCATTCCTCACTTTAGACCTGCACTCTAGAGCTTCAGAGCAGTTTAGTGGTATCATAATGCTTATTGAAGTGGTGTGGTTTAGAAGAGCTTCTTCTATCCTGTCCAATTCACAACATGCTTTTGATCCTTGAGTATGTATGGGTGCATGAGTTTAAGCATGAAAGCATACGTTAGGATTTGTTAAGTGTGTTCTGGATAACTAGATGCTAGAGAAGAAAAAAAGAGCTAATTAAAGGAGATCCATCAGCTATTCACTTCAGTATAGTTTACCACATAACATGAGCTGAATGTCCCACAGGCCAGGAAAGATGTGGGAAAGAAGTCTCGTATTGCTGTAACGTGTCTTAGCAGGTTTCTGTCCTCAGTCTGGCCACAGTTGAGACACGTTCCTGGGGATGAAATGTGATCTGTAGCCCTGTGTTAGCACTCCCGACACTGACATCATGCCCCAAACAAAAGTAAAGTGTACGGTGGGTGTCGTCATGAGCAAACAGCACACATACAAACCATCCTGTTTTTTTTTTTTCCTTTCTGTTGTATGGCACATGAGCCTTCAGTTGTGCTCGACACAATGTACTGAGCAGTGAGTATCTGTTTACGGGTCTCAAGGCACCTGTTAAAAATGCAAAGTGATCTAAATGAGTTCAAACAGAAACCATTTTCAGAAATATTTGAACTGGTCTTGTTATAGCACCAAACTGTCTAGTTTTCAAAATTATGTACAAATAATAATAAAAAAAAAAAAAAAAACATAATCCAACCTAATTGCTGTGAAACTGCTAAATTATTTTACTGGTCGTTCAGAACCAAGAACCTGATTATGTTAGAATAGCCCAGTTAAAGCTCAATCCGAGACTTGAAAATTCCTGCTAGTTTCCAGCTAGTCTGTCAGAGATTGAGCAAGACATAATGGCAGATATATCAAGCTGTTTAATATATTAAAGATATGCCACTATACTTGCAGCCAAAGGTAGTTTTACCAAGTGTACTTATATAAAGAACAGATTCCTGCATAAAACAATATTTTGCACCTTCAAATGTTAGCCATTTTAGCCCAGTAAGTTAGGACTCCGGTTTGTCGATCTCAAGGTTCGAGCCCAGACTTGAGGGCTGCAGCTGTCGGGCCCTTGAGCAAGGCCCTTAACCTGCTGCCCAACCCAGCCTTCTTCTTGCAGGATAGTGGCCAGGTCACTAGTGATGCTGGTGGTGGAAAACGTTTCCTGGTATGCTGACATTACCCTGGATACCGTGGCTCTTGATACATCACAAA
>JAOTRJ010000038.1:28697232-28709543 GCA_028564905.1 Leptodoras praelongus | reverse complement strand
AAACAATGAAATAAAATAGAGTTGAAAAATAAATAAATAATAATAAAAATTAAATAAAGTAATAATAATAATAATAATAATAATAATAATAATAATAATAATTGAAAAAAAAAATAAGAATAAGAAAAAAAAGGGAAAAGCCCCAACATCCCCCGAGGGAATCAGTCAATTGGCAAACTATGGAGAGAAGCAAAATAAGATAAAAATGGGTCCCATTTACAAAATTTTTTTGCAGTATTACCTTTAAGTGTGAACCTTATTTTCTCTAGTCTAAGATAGTACATAACATCTTGAAGCCAGCATGAACATTTTATATACTTTAATATTACCATTATTATTATTTATTACATTTTTAATATAGGTCACTGTCTGATCAGTGTGACAAATATGGTGCTGTGTAAGGTGTTTATGGTAAAAACAGGATTATGGAATTAATCATTTCCTGGTCCCAGCCTTCCTGACGTTTCTGTCTTTATGGAAATGCAGAGAGGCCGGTGGAGAAGTAGCTAAATGAATTCTAAAAGCCTGAGTGAATAACATCCCACACAGGCTTCCTGTTCTCTGCATTCTGAGGTCTACAGATTGATTGCTTTGGTCGGGTGTCATGTTCAAGGTGTGATGAATTTGTACATGGCAGACAGGAGAGCAGGTTTCCTGTGCAGTTCTCTTTCTTAACCTGCTGTTGATTTAAATGCTCTTTGGGGAAGCAGGGTTTTTTGTTCTTGTCTGTGTATGATGTGTGATATAGTATATGTTTCATCCCAAACTGTTGGTACCGGACCCTTGCGACATTGTTGTATGCTGGATGAGATTGGAAACCAGGCAGATTTTTCCCCCTATATCTGAACCGGTGATTTCTTGCAGATCAAGAAGACCTCTGAGGCCACTCTGACTACCATACAGGACATGGTGACTATCGAGGACTATGATGTCTCCGAGTGTTTCCACCACAGCCGCTCCACAGAGTCGGTCAAGTCCACTGTATCTGAGACGTACCTCAGCAAACCCAGCATCGCCAAGAGACGTGCCAACCAGCAGGAGACCGAGCAGTTCTACTTCATGGTGAGTGAAGCTGTAGATCAGAATCTGAATCTCTGTAAATCATGCAGTTTAACCCTCCTGATGTTATGCCGCTGTGGTCTCTAATCAGAAATTCCGTGAGTTTCTTGAAGGCAGCAATCTGATCGCCAAACTCCAGGCCAAGCATGACCTGCTGAAGAGAGCGCTGGGAGAAGGTACATCATACACATTCTCCTTTTAGCGCATGCTTAATTACTAGAGATGGCCATGCTATTTCTCATCTTGCTCTTGCATATGGGATAATGTACAGTACAGTATATATATATATATATATATATATATAAAACATTATGAATGAACTAGTTCTGATGCCTTCCTTGAGAATCTACAATGTAAATAGTCATGAAAATAAAGAAAACACATTGAATGAGAAGGTGTGTCCAAACTTTTGGCCTGTACTGTATCTCGTTAAGTCCCTTTATTCTGGGAGTAACTAGCTATTTACAGTCTTAAGAACCAAGGAAACAACTCACAAAAAGACTGTCTATACTGTATATAGAATCATAGTGAGATCATCTCTCAGTGAGTGGTGATTTTTGAGTACTGGAGCTTGTATTTATAGCACCATAAGGGCAGTACGGTGGTGCAGTGGGTAGCGCTGCCACCTCACAGCAAGAAGGTCCGATTCCCTGGCAAGGCGACTTGGGTCCTTTCTGTGTAGGGCTTTCATGTTCTCCCCGAGTCTCCCAGAATCTCCTGGTTTCCTCCCACAGTCCAAAAACATGTACTTTAGATTAATTACAGATACTAAATTACCCCCCATCGATGAGTGTGAAATGTAATCTAGTGTAAAAACTTAACCTAGTGGTGAAAACTACTAACCTCTCCTATCATGAATGCAACTACTCTATGTAAAACATGATGTTAAGCTCCTAATAGATAGATAGATAGATAGATTGATAGATTGATAGATAGATTTGTGCAAACAGGAAGTAGTTAACTCCCTAATTATCTTGCAGCTTTGTCAGTGATGTTAGGCTAGGATTTGCACAAGGATAACCAAAATACACATTCCCAGTATACACCGTCATAAAGATTGATGTGTTTAATGAGGATAAATGTAATGAGATTACTTTATGATTATTTAATGGGATATAAAAGCTGTCAGTGTTGCTGTTGATGATAATACCATATAATCAGATTCTGTGCCAGCGTCATGAACACTGCCTCTTGTGTAGTAATGATCAGCACTCCAGGACACACTCAGCAGTCCAGGCTGTCATGCCTGACTGCCCTGGAGCACATCTACTATAAACACAGCTGGGGGTGTTGTCCAGGCTTGTGCTGGTGTGAGGTGTGTGTGTGTGTGTGGGCTCAGCAGGACTGTCAGTGGAGATGCTTTCATCTCCATTATAACTCTACTACTTGAGGCCCTTCAGAAGACAGACACAGGTTAAAAGGCTTCAGGGAGGAGTGAAGGATGGGTGAAATAGGTTTTGCTCTGGTTACCACGCTATACATTCTCTAGCTTTTTTGAAAGTAACACAGTAAGCTGAGACAGATGGTACGTTGTATATTCTCCACAGAGCTTTTGACCACCAAATCATTCTGATCATGCCTTCTCTGTCTGTCTCCTCTTTTTGTCTGTCTTTCCTGTCCTTCTGCATCTGTCCTCTTTGTCTAGGTCACCGAGCAGAGTACATGACCACAAGGTAAACTCATTCTCTACTGAATATGAGCTTTTAAGTGCAGTCTTTTGAAGGACATATTGAAAGGCATGTATTGCCAGGGAAATAGCGTTTACAAAGACTGCTTTTTTTCTGAGGTTACAGCTGAGACAGGTGCAGATGCAGAGTGGTCTTCAGTTATCCTTATTACGTTTGCATTTAAATGTACCGTATATATTTTTACTATATTAGATAATGTACAATGCGCTCAAATATTTATATACTTAATAGACAGGAGGATCGAAATCTTTATTTGAACTGGGTTTGGTGTATGTGGGTGTATAGAGTGTATCTATGTTCTCTTCCATCGCTGCTGTAATCCAGAACAGACACAGTGCAACAGGTGATATTCTGGTCCTCATGGGATTCCATTCTTCAGGCTTCTGTTATTCTGCACCACTGATGCTCTCAACTCAGAAACAGGGAAAGTCTTCAGGGCACATTTTGTGATCAGATGAACTCCCACTGTGATATGGTGGTGCTTTAGGCAGGTGAATCATGGGATGTGGCTGTTATGTTCATACTTAGATAGTCAAATAAAAAGGATGTATGCACTCTCATGGGGGAAAAACCTTCTTCAAAGGTTCCTTGTCAGTTCTTAGCTTCCTTTATACAGTTGGTAAATAAATAAGACTAATGTAATGAAATTTCGGATGGCACGGTGGCTCGGTGGGTAGCGCTGTCGCCTCACAGCAAGAAGGTCCAGGGTTCATTAATGTGTGGTCTGGGTCCTTGTTGTGTGGAGTCTGCATGTCCTCACCGTGGGTTTACTCCGGGTACTCCGGTTTCCTCCTACAGTCCAAAGAGATGCACGTTATGTTAATTGGTGTCTCTAAAGTGCCCCTAGTGTGTGAGTGTGTGTATGAGTGCATGAATGTGTGTGCCCTAAGATGGATTGGTGCCCTGTCCAGGGTTGTTCCTGCCTTGCGCCCTAAGCTGCCGGCTAGGCAACGGCTGCCATGTGACCCTGAACAGGAATAAGCAGTTAATATAAGGCATGGATGGATGGATAATGAAATATCATTATGTCAGATATTTTGCAATAAAAAAGGAAAAGAAAGGACAAAGGACATTCAGTACACTTTACCTAGAGCATATTTTAATAGTAAATAATAGTAAATAAAAGAGCCCCTAGCCATACATATTAATCAGTCACAATATAAACCAATAGATTTTAAAAGCAAGTCTATTAGAAGCTTAGTCAAGGTTGGGTTTCTGTGTGTAGAGTATGTACCCAGTGACTCTGGGTTTGGCTGCTGGTAGGCAGGGTGATGGGAAAGGGAAAGGGTTTGAGTCCACTGTTAGGCAAACAGTTCATACCTCTCCACCATAACACTGGTACAACGATAAAATGGACAGCACAACTAAAGGGCAGCCTACACAACTATGGTGAAAAGAGCAAAAAAGTTTTGTAATGTTTTGGCCAGAGTTTTCAGGGTCTTCAACCTTTTGAAAATGATGACAACATGGCCAGCAACAGTGAAGCATTTGGTGTTCTTTTTGCTAATATGGTCAGTTTGATCCTGTTCTTGTTCCCATGCTAACTGTAATTTGCATACCTTCTCAGCCCCAATCATAACTCCAGCAGAGATTTATCAGCCTCATGGTGTTGGACAGAGAAACTCAAGGTGTTGATTCAGATTCAGACTCAGATCACATCAGAATTTTTGGCAGCCCCTGAAATTCCTCTCAAGTTCCCTGAATACGGTCAGACCCGACACTGTAGGAGTCTTCTTACACTCCCTGACCAGACTTAAAGGACAAGTTCACCCATTACTCAAACGTTCAGTGTCCTATCTGTGCCAGCGTACTCCCCCTGAGCTCTGAGAGCTTTGCTCTGGCTGGCCTCGCAGTGCTGATTACTGAGTTTGATGTAATATTAGCTGTGTAGTTGAGTCTAATCAGCATCAGCATTTTAAAAGGTCAGAAGACAGATTACATGCTGCCTCATGCTGCGCTTTCTGAGAAGTACAATGGTATAAAGACACCCTCTTTATTTTGCATTAAATGTTAAGAGCAAAGGAAAATATCCTTTTGATGTTTGTGTGTGTGTGTGTATGTATATGTGTGTAAACATTTTTTTATTTCACAGGCCTCCAAATCTTCCTCCTAAACCACATTGGAGGCCCAGACCTCGCTCAGTTTTTAACATAAAGTTATTTAATGGCAATTTGGAAGCCTTTATAAAGGTACAGAATGTAGCAGATATGAGAAGACATGCGCAGGCTAAAGTCTAACGAGCCAGTAACCTGCTTTAGCCTCAGCTTTTCCTGAGATTATTACAGTCTGTCTGTTTAACCTGGGAACTCAGTCTTCACACACAGGAGAAACACGGGGCTGTGTGTGCGTGTATGCGCATGTGTATGTGTGTGTGCGCATGTGTGCACATGTGTATGTGTGCTTGTGTGTGTGTGTGTGTGTGTGTGAGAGAGAGAGAAAAAGCATGTTTTTTATTTTATATATTTGTGGGGACCAAAATTTCTCCACAATGATAGTAATATGTGATATTTTGACCTTGTGGGAACATTTTGCTGGTCCCCTTAAGAAAAAATGCTTTTTTTTGTCATAGATTTTAACAAAAAAATAAAAGAGAGACCCAAAAAAGTTGCTTTTTCATTACTGAGGTTAAGGTTAGGGTTAGAGTACTGGCTGCAGGAATAATTATGTCACTGGAAAGTCCTCACAAATGAAGCAATACAGATGTGTGTGTGTGTGTGTTACCCCTTTATTTTTTCCCCAGTTCTGGAGTCTGAGACAGTTAGGATTCTGGGACACAGCAAACTGTTTTAAGAATGGATTTACAAGCTGATTTATTACTTAATCAGATGTAGGAATGAAATGATTCACAGTGTAAAAATTAATAACTAAAGGTTTTACTCAATTTTTTTATCTGGCTTGGAGAACCCTCCAGAGATCTGTACCAAGCACAGACACGATCACGCTGAAGAGTGTTTTACTGCTTTAAGCTACTTGTTCTGAGTGTTATGTGTTGTGAAGAAACTTTTTTTTTGCTTGACAGTTGACAGTATCTCTTGCAAAAGAGACCTTCTTTTATTACATATGTTTTTAATATAGTCAGGAATATAATGGAGCTGTAGTGACAGAATAACACTGGTTGATTGGAAGTGAACTGACCGAACAGCAAGAGCCTATTTAACAGGTTACAGCAGCGACACCTTGATGATGGGAAGGGGTGTGTGTGTAGTGTGTGTGTAGTGTGTGCCCCTCCTGTGTTCTCTCTCTGTAAGGCTGACTCTGCAGTGACTTTAGCAGACTGATAATAATGTATGGGCTGTTATAGGTGGCTTGTAGTGCTGGGACCGAATAACCGGTTTTCTTTCTCTGTTTCTCTCTCTCTTCTATGTTCTTCCTCTCTTCTTTGCTCGTAGCCGTGGACGGCGGAACTCTCACACCCGGCATCAGGTAGAGCCTCTGTCATGCTATAACTGGCTTATGCTGCCTCTTGCCCCTTCTTGCGACCTTTACCATCTCTAGTTGATGTACTGATGTGCATTATATTTTGTGAGAGAGTGAAAGCACTTTGATCTTTACAGACTCACGGTTTGTCCAAAAGGATTCAGATTTACTCACTGGATGGAGTACAAACTCTGCCCTTTTATACTAAAAGCATATTGTGGAATCTCTGGTGCACCCCAGAATTCCCATAGTTTATATTTTATACTTTTACCTTATACTGTACAGTTGAGTAAATACCAGCTCTGAATATTGTAGACATGGGGGGGTCTACATGAGCAGGTAGTAGCAAATGCAAAAGTTAGTTGTTCCTCAACGTCTAAAACACCTTAGCTTATTTATGTGTTGGACTGTCTCATGAACATGTGAAATGGCTCAAAACACGGATGATTATATTGTAGTTAAAGCTTGAAAGGTTCAACCAGGCTGTCAGCTGTCAAGGGAAATGTTTTTTAAACAAAACAAATGGGATGTAGTGGTTAGGGATATTATTACCAGCAGTAAAGAGCGTAATTCTGAAACTGCACTCGACTGTAGATACGGAAATGCTCTCTAATTTGTATCAGACCAGCTTGAGCATCATAATGAAACCCAAATCATTTCTTCTTTATTCCTCTGTGAGTCTCAAGCCAGGAACTCTGGTTCCACATTTGTATGAATCAGTCTGCTCAATATTCTGACATATCCAAGTTGGAATAATTTCCAGATCATGCTGAGACCGGCTGGTCTCTAGCTGGTCTGTCTACGTATGCATGCACTCCCTGCACATTCTCTTTATTAAAAGCATATAAAGAAGAATCGTGCCAAGACTAGAGCTAACGGTGCCAACTTCAGCCAAGAGAGAGATGAGCATCTACCCTGCACCGGGCGGAGACAGCATGGTCTTCCCGGTGACGGTTTTTTTTAAGAGTGGTCCTGTTGAAATTGTTCAGCTGGTGCTATTACCGTGCACAGCGAGGTGTAGAATCAGATTTTGGTCATTATGAATGTATTCATTACGAAAGTCTATTTTAAGCTAAATAAAACAATCCCTGCTGAGTCTGTAAGCACTTCTCTCACATACTAACACTTAAAACAAACAGCATGCATTTTGGATTAACTGGAACACAAAGTTTTCCTTGGCTGACGTAAAAACAAATTATGCATCACTCTGCAGCAGTGTGTCAGTATTTCATGAGTGTTTGCTCCTAATGTTTTCTTTTAAAAGGACTCTGGCCAAGTTATTCCACGAGTGGTAGAGAGCTGCATCCGATTCATCAATCTTTATGGTAAGCCGTGTTCTGGTTATATCCTCACTACTCACACACAATTACATGGTGCAGACTAGTGATTGTTGTCACTGCAGTATGGGAATAGCTCTGAGAGGACGTTTACTATAGCCCTTGTGTTCCGGTGTCTCTTTTCTTTATTGCCTTCTCTCTGCAGGCTGGCTCCAGCGAAGGCTCAGTCACTGTCTGCAGTTTGGGTGTGGCTCTTGATTGAATATGTTGCAAACCCCCAGCAGAGTCGGTGCAAGAATAGTCCTTTATACTGTATATTTGAATACGCTTGGTGCTTAAATCATATCTGCTTAGGGGTGTAATAATAACATAATCTTGACTACTTGTTTTATTAAATGCAAATTTGGACACTAAAGGTGATTTCAGCCTCAAGCAGCACAGTGGGGCAGGAAGTAACATCTCCAGGGTCCACAGGTTGAGCCTGAGCTTGGGTTGCTGTCTGAGTGGAGTTTTTCAGTTTAGGATTTCCTTTTCCGTGCTGCTCCTGTCTTTCTGAGATCTCGAGTTCCAGTGATGCCGTAGTCATCCGGTGCTGGGAGCCAAGGAAGCTTATTTGGCTGTACTCTCTGTATGGGACGGATGGCATACTCTCCACTTTGTCATTCGTACCGACATTCATGGGCGTGTATACGGAAGAGGGTAGTAGCACTTTCCTTCGCTCTGTGATGAAGCATGTTTCAAAAGAAGCAGTGGCTGGTTTTAGACGTCTTGGAGGAACTAACCGTCATCCTACTCGGTTGCTCTCGTGTGACAGAGCAGAGTTAGGTAGTGGGTGGGAAATGGCAAGACCAAATTGGGTTGAAAAGGGGGGAAATCCAGCAATCTGATCCAGGGTGTATTCCCACCTCTGGATCCACTGCAACCCTGACCATGATGAAAGAAAGATTGAATGAAAGAATAAATGGGGTCAACCTCTCTGACCCTGATTAATGATATCTGATTAGAGAAAGTGAGCTGACCGTTTCAGTTTGTCAAGCTTTTGCTTATAAAACTCATCTTTCCAGCCATACTGAGAGGACATCTGGACCACACTGCATGTGGTATGAGTGTTCACCTGTTTTGATATTTCTCTCTCTCTCTCTCTCTCTCTCTCTCTCTCTCTCGCTCTACACCACAGGTCTTCAGCATCAAGGCATATTCCGTGTATCTGGCTCTCAAGTTGAAGTCAACGACATTAAGAATTCATTTGAGAGAGGTGAGTGGTGAAATGTTGCCACATTTTCAGGCTTCTAATATATTAACGAGGAGCGACTGTCTTGCACGAGTGCCGACTCTCGTCTGCTACACCTCACGTGCTGAGTTTAGACCGTGAGTGAAGATTACAGTGACACCCCTATTGTTTCTGTTTATTTGTAACAGGTATTTACGGTTGTTTCCGTGTTGCCAATGCGTTGCGCTCGACACTGCACGAATATAAAACTGCACCAAGCCTTGGCATTATAAAAGCAGCGTCCTTGTGTTTATGCGACTCGGCGTCTCTGTATAGCTTACCGAAACCCGCTGTGTCTCCTAGGCAACGACCCCCTCACCGACGATGAGGATAACCATGATATTAACTCGGTGGCCGGAGTTCTCAAACTTTACTTCCGAGGTCTGGAGAACCCTCTCTTTCCAAAGGACAGGTTTAATGATCTCATCTCCTGCATCAGTAAGTGCAAGTGCACACATGCATACAAAAGCCATGGTCTGAATGATAACATGAAGACAAATGTTTATTTGCATGGATATATTTGCAAATATAAGGAAGATTATTCTAACTTGGCTTAAGAAATGTCCAGTGCTAATTCAAGTCAGAGCCAGTGTAAAGAGCCACAGACACACACAGAATGCAGCAGGTTGGTTTGTTTTCTTCTAAATGCATTATGAAAAAGCTTACAGTGCTTACAGAGACTCAAACTGCAAGTTCAGCGAAGAATAGTTTTCAGCGTTAATGTAGTAATAAAAACTGTTAAAACGGTTAAACTGGTGATGTAATCTGTTCAATGATATTCAAGGATTCGAGGATAACAATGATAAGATTAGAAATGGCAGCGACTGAGTCGGCCTTGGATCGGATATCAGAGGGGAAAAAAAATGAATATAATCTTGTAACAAATGAAAAAAAAACTGGATTGGAAAATGTTTGCAAAACGTTTTTCCTGAAACTGTAAATAATTACTTATAATCAAAGTTATAAAAAAGTATTTTTTATATGAGACTGATTTTATTATATGTATAGTTTACATGTTATTATTTTTGCAATATTGTTTTTTGTTTAAATGTTGTGCAGTATTTTTTTGTGTAATTGTTGCAGCTTTTTGGTTTGTGCTTCAGTTAAAAAAAAATTAGTAGTTTAGTTTTTAATTAAGAAGAAAAAATATTGGATGGATATGAATATTGGGGATATGAATATGAAGGGTTCAGTGTTAGTATCAGTGTCAGAAAAGAAAAAGTGTTATTGCGTCATCTTTAGTTAAATTCCAAACACACTGCAGGAAATCAGTACATTTGAGAAACTAAAACAATGGGGAAAACGAATCCAAGGTCTGCATTTGAACCCGTGATTTAGATACCATCCGCTGTGGATTTGGCTGCTCTGAATTCACTCATATATACACTGCAGTGACAGACAGAAGTGACAGAAAAACTGGTACAGTTAAACATGGCGGGATCTTGGACAGTTCTTATGCTGATGTTTGTTAAGGCCCTAGCATTGAATTCCGATGTTACTTGAGGCAGTGGTGCACATGTGAAATGAGACTTTTTACAGCCTGACATAAGTTTGAGGTTTTGTTGTAGTCACGGTACACCCTTGAAATGCTCGTACGTGAAAATCCAAACTTTGCTTCTACCTCCAAAATGCTTTGACCTATCTCACGATCTCCAACTATAAAACTGCATAGAAAACAACCAGGACACAACCTGGGCACCACCAGTGATGTGTATAGTTGGTGTTGCTATGTATTTTGTATAGGTGGCAGTACCAGTTTTTCTGGCAGTTCAGTGTATATGTAAACGTGTGTGGCATCTCACGGTTCCGTGGATGGCCTTCGGATCAGTCACAGGCCTGATCAGGATAACGCAGATCCTGACGCGAATGAATGAAGCAAACAGAACACCACAGACTTCTTTATATGTGTAATGAGCGGCAGTGAGCTAAGATGAGTTGTACACAGTACAGCCTGTACTGTGTGTGGTATATTTGTCATTATATCACTGTTGAAGACATTTCATTCATTCCTTGGCTGTCTGTTTTGTGCTCTCATAGTGAAAGCCGTTAGATCCTCAGTAAAGCAGTAACAGTGGTCGTATTTAATAGAGATCTGTAGCCTCGGGCTGTCACTGGCGGCTTCACTGTGCAGCAGTGTGTCCATCCGTGGCGTGACACACAGCCACGTCAGCTCGGGCTTTGTGCTGGACTGAATGACACACTGTCATGCCAGTGGTTTAGACGGTTTTGCGTGATCAGAGACCTTTTTGATTTCAGCATTATTTAGTGTAAGGGAAACTGTGTTGCGGTATAAAGGGGGTGTTTAATGGAGGAAGTGGATATGGGTTAATGGATATTTGTGGTGTGTGTGTGTATGTGTGTGCGTGAGAGAGAGGGTTTGTTTGTAAGATGCTTGCAGTAGGGTGGGAGTCTCTGTGTAGGCTGGTCAGTCAGTGTGACTGATAGGGATTCCCTACTGTTTACACACACCCCGTCTCTTCTTCCCCCTGCTGTCAGAGCGCTGGCCTGTAACCCAGGCAGCTGCATGTCACACTCCTCTGTCACTATCATTCCTTAGTTCCCTCTCTCAATCAGTTGCATGGCCCATAACATATTATTATTTTCTTTATTATGTAATTATATGAGTCATTTCATAGCGGTGATGAAGAAATTCTTTGTATTGCTGTGTTTAATTTTCAGTCTCTTTCAGCTTCTCTCTCTCTCTCTCTCCCCCTCCCTCTCTCTCTTTCTCTCTCTCTCTCTCTCTCTCCCTCCCTCTCTGTCTATCCCTCTCTCTTTTAAAACTCACATACAGAGAGACACAGCTTAGTCCTCTTAGCTAATTTAAATTCCTTGCTCTTTCCACTCTAAATATACCCAGTCTGAGTTGTTGCAGTGAGTTTAGAGTCTGCTGTGTAGCTTCAGGCTTCCAGCTGGTGTGTCTCTCTTTCTGAAATATGCACAGCAGACACACAGGCACGTGTAAGACAAAGTAATGTGGCATGGCGAATTCCCAAAAGCCCATCTCTCAGAAGGCACAGCAGGCAGCTTTTTTTTAACCATGACATGGCTATTTTAAGCCTCTAAGAGCGGATGAAAGGATATGCAGGGGCAGATATGGATGAGCACGGATCCCCTGAGTGTGTGTGCGCGCGTGTGTGTGCGCCTGCATGCATGTGTGTGTGTGCGTGTGGCAGGAGCAGAAGTACGGCACATCTTGTGCCTTGTAATCTGCCATCGTAGCACCACGGTGAACTGCTCACTGAGTCAGCAGACATTTAAAGAGACAAACACTGTTATTTAGCTCAGAGCTGTAAAAAAGAGAAACCTCCTGTTTGACAGATTTTTTTTTACACATGCTAGTTTTGCCAGTTAAACTCAAAGCTGCTTTAATACAGAGTTCCAGACCTCGCTTTATTCTCCTCTCTAATAATCAGCTTTATGTGTGATATCCTGATGGAGGTGACTGCATTATTAAAAATGATACCTGTGAAGTGTGGGCGGCACGGTGGCGCAGTGGATAGCGCTGTCGCCTCACAGCAAGAAGGACCCGGGTTCGATCCCCGGTTGGGGCAACCTGGGAAATTTCTGTGTGGAGTTTGCATGTTCTCCCCGTGTTCG
>JAOTRJ010000038.1:28510909-28523746 GCA_028564905.1 Leptodoras praelongus | reverse complement strand
AAACTCACGCGGACACGGGGAGGACATGCAGACTCCACACAGAAAGGACCCAGACCGCCCCACCCGGGGATCAAACCCTGCTGTGAGGCGACGGTGCTACCCACCGAGCCACTGTGTCTCCCATAGACATTGAAATAGAAATAATAATGAAGCTTTAATATAAACCTGTGATTTTAATTTCAGCTACTACTCCTCTCAGAGTCCTCTCTGCTCTTATAAAACATGAATAAACACCATCATCACCAACACAATCAGAGCATGATAAAGAATTCTGGTTGTGAAAGAGCGATATTAATCGTTTGTGCATATTGTTGTCATGGACACATCGAAACTAGTAACAGCAGTTTAAGTAACTCTGTAGCCAAGTACACATTAAAATGTGTAATTGATTACTGGATGTGTAAACTAAACAGTTTGAAGTGTGAGCACAGCTGTTTTGTACCAGATTAATACAAAAAAAACAGGGTTAGTGGTAGCTTCAGTAGGTTAGTAGGTTGTTGATCGGATCCCTGACATCACGATTGCTGTTGCTGGGCCCCCAAGTAAGGCCCCTAAGCCACTGCTCAACCCAGTCACCAAGGGGTTCAGTGCACACACAGCGCTGGTCCCAAGCCCAACTAACTGGAGGACTGCATCAAGAAGGGCCTCTGGAATAAATACCTGTGCCAGACTAAAATGCAGTGACCCCCAAGAATGTGAGCAAGCTGTTAAAACGAGAAAACATTAATAACATGAATACAAATGAAAGTGCTTCATTTTATAATCAGCACTAATGTTTTATATTGTTTTACATTTATTTATCCATATTAATGCTTTTTATTCACTGGCACAATTTCCATTTCTGAAACAACCCTGAATCTATGTAATACTCTAAAACGTCTAAACGTAGGAATATTTCTTTTCTTTTTTTTTATGTAAATGCTCCAATATATCCTTAACTTGAATCCCAGATGACTTTCTATTCCCTTCTCCTATTGTAGAAACAGAAATATGACCTACGTGATTTGAGTCTGTAGGCTTGTAGGCTTGTTTTTTTTTATTTAATGTCCCATGACATTAAATATTCCCAGTGTTTTTACTAAGATTAAAGTATTGGCACACTTGGCTTTGTTTAGGCTGCTTGCCATCATTGCTGATGGCCTTGGGAGTGCATAAATGACTGCTGCGCTATGAATTTGAATGAAATATAAGCCGTAGTTGTTTTTTTTCTATGTCAGCTGAAAGAAAATCACCTTGCATTATTTGATTAGGTGACATGCTCATTTGTCGTAATTACATTAGGTGCTTCTGTAATGAGTACGCCATTAATCGAGTGCTTGTGCCCACTACTGTGCAAACTATTGTCTCTATGGTTTATATGAAAGGAGGTCTCATGTGTTTTGTCTTAAAGCAGTGTAAGGACAGTTCTTCTCTCTTCGAGCTGTGTTATAAGCATCATCCTAAAAGAACACAGTCCCATATGATTCTGTTCACGAGACAAGAGTGACCGTGAAAGTTGGAAAAGTTTGGCAGTAAAGCATCATGATTTTATAAAATGTGATATCTGCTTGCCTGTTCACTCTTACACATGGCACATGGCAGTAATCCAGCGGCTGTAGGAGCGCGAGCCTAAAGGAGTGAACCTATGAGCTAAAGGAAAACAACCCGCCTTTCCTCCTGCTTACGAGTTTCCATGGCACTGTGCACTTGTAAGGAAAAGAGTCCCTGTTCGTTGTGACCTTTATGCTAATAAAGGCGTTGAGGTCAGCTTTAGAACCAGGGTCAATGCGTTAATAACCACAATGGATCCCTCCATCTTCTGTTTTCAGCTTTAGGGAGGGGAGAACGGACACAAATAGTTACCCACACATGAGTGCTCTTCCCCATCAATGTGTGAAGCTGTTGCGTCTGTTGCACTTGTGGTTCAACTGAAGTGTGTGCGTGTGTGTGTGTGTGTGTGGCACTGGCTTAAAATGCTGACGTGCTCATTTGGCATAATTAAAGCATCCCAACAGCCTCTATGAAAATTCTAAACTAATGTTTAATTTGCCTCCAGTTTCAAAGCAGGCCTTTGTTATTGCCGTAGCAATTAACTTTGCGCAGAGGCCGCAGCATTTCCTGGGATTGCTGTCATTTGCATACAGCAAATCAGGAGCAGAATCAGGCTCTTTGTACTCGCACACACACCCCTCGGAAACCGTCATTTAACAAACGCCTCAGTTAGTGGCCTAGCAACAGTAACTGCCATGTTCAATAGTGAGGTCCCAAAGTAAGTGCCCCTGACCCTTTACAACAATATGCAAAAGTAAAAAAAAAAAAAAAAAAAAAGAACTGCTTTATTTAAGAGCCAGAAATACAACACACACCAGTTCAGTGACGCTCTCGGTGTCAGTACAGAATTCTGGTGTCAGCAACTCAAACATCAAGTTTCATTCCTGTACAGTGGTGTGATATTACCCACTTTCCTGCTAAGACAATCCCTTCAGTACACTGTCACTGCATATGGTTAATAAATGTTTGGAAAGGCATGCACACGTGTAGGGGCACGCTCTGGACGTACTGTGCTTCAACAGAACAGCCATGGCCTGCTAGCACGTTCTCGTCGTGTGTTTTACGGAACAGGTGCGCGTGTGTGTATGCATGCTGTTTATGGTTCGCACTCCTGAGAGAAAGGAAGCAGAAAGACAGCGACAGCACCTGCTCTGGTTACGTTTCATCTTACACATCAATTATAATTGCAGCTTTTGCTTCACGGCGTATATCCTCACCTCACTTACGCCGTATTGCCACACCTGCCACACCTTCACGCGCAGTTCATACAAGTAGGACATTTTTAGGAAAAGCCTTCATTATACAGAGACACAGAAACACACAGACCCTCAAACCCAAAGGAGAATGAGGGGGTTGAAATTCTAGCTTAAACGCTTCAATCGAGCTTCTTTAAATCTCCCCATGTATGTCTGTCCCTTCTGTGCTACGGCTCCTGATCTATATTTCAAAGAAAGAGGAAAGGAATGCTGTAATGAGTTCCCCATCTTCCTCACAGCAGTGAAAGACCTGCTCTGTGGAATTAATTCCAAGTGGCATGTGGGAGAGCTCTCTGGGGGACGCTCGCGGTATTTCAGCGTGGGGTGTGTGCTGCCTGCATGTGTGTGTCCGCCATTACCCAGAGCACAGAGGCTTATGTTTGATTGTGTGCGACTAGATATGATCGTAAAGTGCCCGTATCCAGGAACCTCACCACTTAAAGTTTCATGTGACAAGACATTTCTTCCTCGTAGGCACTCATCAAGGTGGATTGATTACACGTGACATAAGACAGTTCATTGAAATTTAATCCTGTGCAGACTTTTTCAATTGCCTTCCTCAATTCATTAAGCATAATTGAACTGAGTGATATGTTGATATGATGCGTTAATATCGTGAATGTTAGGAAAGTCACAGTGCAAGTACAAGTTAACGGATTAGACTTTAAAATCGACTTGTTTTCGGATACATTTTCCTTATTGTTTCCTTATGAACCCCTTTTAATGTAAATGCTGAATGAAAATACTTTATTTACTGCAGTATTAGCTTAGAAGCTGAGCCTAAACTTAGCTAACAACGTTAGACAACAATTTGTATTGATCCTGGTGTATTTACAGCGGGTTACACTCATTCTGTGGACACTGAGCACACAAGCTAGTTAATGGCTAAGGATTTGGCTAGCTAGTTAGCATGTAGCTATCGTTTAGGTCTTTTAGACAGACAACAGAAAGGCAGAACGGCAGCTAAAATGAGACGAACGCACAGGTTACATCAACTTTTCTCTCAGATCTTTTGGTAAATTGCTAAGAAAAGTCTGTGTGACTAAAATTAGACCGTAATTAAACTTAGCTTTGCCTTGCCTTTCTGAGCATGTGTGGGTTCCGCCATATTACGAAACATCAGCACTGTGTCACAACTCATAAACACTGAGCTGTCAGAAGATTTCTATTTATAATTTGAAAGGAATTCAGTTCGTCTATGTAATTACTTGTTTTGCTTTGGTTCATAGATTCATCCATGTCAAGGCATGCTGATGATGTACAAATGTACATCCAGAAAGCTACATAGGAGGTCGTAAAAGAAGGAATGTCATGCGTTAACGAGCAAAATGTGTTTGGTTTCTCTAGGTAACGTTCTTTCTTCATATGTCTACCCAAAAATACTCAGGTTTTACAGCTCACTAAAGGGGTGTTGCGGGGGGTCTAAAGGAAGAAGGTAAAGAGGAAAGAATCTGAGGAAGGTGGGAGAGTTTGTGAGTATCTGGAGGACATGGAAATTGGAGACATGATGGTTTTGGGGAAAAGGTAGCATGTTTGTGAGCAGAAATGATGACGGAGTCTTGTTTGGGGTGAATAGATAGGGGTGTGAGAAGTGAGGAAAAAGGGGCATGAAGGTGTGTGGGTGGGGGTTTAAAGGGATTTGATTTCCTCTAAGGGACCGTGCAAGGTAATCAGTCTGACTTATTATCCCATTGAGAGGGAACCGCTCTCTCTCTGCTGATTGATAGCTGTGTAAATGATAGCTCCTATGATTATGATTAGGTTTAAGCTGCTCAATTAAAAAAGCAGACGTCTGGGGGAGTGGGTAGAATGGGTTGTGTGTGGGTATGTGTTTTGGGAGGTTCTCCTAGTACATTAAACTCTTTTTTCCCAGAGATAAGACTCTTGGCCTGTAATATAAGGTCTCTTGCAGTGTGTTTAGGAGAGTGTTTAAGGCTGAAGTATGCCAGCTGCAGGCTACTGCCTCTTTTAATTTATAACTCAGGGAACCGGTTTATTGCTGGATCTACAGACGTTGCCTTCAGAGAATGTGATGTTTAAAGGAATATAAAGAGGAGAGGGGGAGAGATCTGTGAATGCTCCTGTTCTCCGCCTGGCTTCTGTGACTAAGCTGGTCCACAGCTGGCGGGGGAGAGGGAGAGGGAGGGAGGAAAGGAGGGGTGAAGGGATGGAGAGAGGTAGAGGGGCAGAGAGGAGATGCAGCTGTGCTCTTGGCACCCCTTTCCTGCCCTCGGGAGGGAGTATGACCATCTCATTTCCTGTGTTGGGGCCAGTGTGTTCTCCCTCTCTCGCTGCCCCTTCTGCTGGCTTCTCTCTCTTTCTTATTGCCCTCTGTGCTCTTCTGCTGTCTTTCAGTTTTACTCTCCTGAGTACTCTCTCTCTCTCTCTGTTTCTCTTTCTCTCTCTCTATCATATCTTCTTTTTATTCAGTAGTCTACTACTACTACTACTACTACTACTACTACTACTACTACTACTAAGACAAATCATAGAACTTTTTTGCCATTTTTTTCCACTAGCTTTGTCATTATTAACTTTTTTAATGCTGCCCTTAATAAAGAAACACAATATCTGAAATAATAATAATAATAATAATAATAATAATAATAATAATAATAATAATAATAATAATAGCAACATTAAGTGTTGTGGTGCATGAGGTAGTATTGATGTATTACTACTCCATGGTTTGATCTTATTCCCAAAATGCATTGGCGAATGGACTGGCTCTCTAAATTGCCCCCCTCTCTCTATGTGTCTCTGTCTCTCTTTCTATCTGTCTGTCTCTCTCTCTCAACCCCCACCCCCCCTTTCATGCCCTACAGAGAAGCTCTTTTGACTTACGTAATTGTGGAGGTCAGACACAAGCTACAGCAGCATAGCAGAAACTCTGCAGCCCTACTGTCTCCACCACCTTTTTCCGTTGTCTCCCGTCATTCTCCCTTCCCTTCTTCACTGCTGTCTCCATATAGCGGCCATGTCTCACTCTCGCTAACACTGCCTCACTCTTTCTGCTTCTTTGGTCTTCTCTCTCTCTCTTTCTCTCTCTGTCTTGTCCTATCTGTAAAACAGTCTTGCACACTTTAGACTCTAAGCTCCCTACTGCTCTCATTCTCAATCAGTTTAAATACTGAATGGAGGTAGATCCCCATGCTGAGTCTCTAAAAGAGCCAATTGTCTGGATTTATGGACCAGATCAGACATGTACACTGATGCTGCAACAGTGATAATGAAATAAGTCCAATAGCTGTTAAATAGGACTATGCAAAGTTGAAGCAAATTTCATTTCAGTTCAATTTTTGCCTTTAATGACAGTCTTGTCAGTTATTATCTCTCTTGGCATTTCTGTGTGTGTGTTTGTGTGTTGGACTGGTGTCCAGGCCTGTCCTGTCTGGAGGTTTGATGTGTGGAAACAGCATTTCTCTCTCACCACTTCTCGAAATCCCATTGGCCATTTCACCAAGTACCAGTTCACACCAGGAACTGTCACCACAATATTATTTTATTCTCTGTCATGTGTATATATTTAGAGTAGGTGGGTGTGCCTATGATAGGACAGGAGTCTGTCCAGTTCTTTAGAAGCTATCCCACTATTATAGAAGAACAGCAGCAGGAGGATGGGAGTGAGCAGAAGAGATAAAGCATGTTTCCATTATAGGAATTCTTTTTAGAAATTTTTCCAGAACTCAGGAAGTGTATTTTCAAGTAGAGTATCCAGGCCTACTTTTAGTCCTAGGGGATGAACTTACCCTTTTAGTAGCAGAGTGTATATTTTTTCTGAAGAATAATGCCCTACTGAATGTTTCTGATTGGTTGTAAACTTGACAGAATGGCCATTGTCTACAAGCTTGTTTTATATCTGAGACATGTTGTCATGATATGTTTGTATTGGCACAAATGTCTGGTAAAAATGTCCCAGGAGTATTTTTAGTACAATTCTTAATGACATGGTACTCTCTGTAAAAGGAATAAAAGGCTTGATGCAAAAAAATAGCTTTTTGTGTGCATGTGACAGCTGCTGTGAGGATTGAGAAAGCAGTATTAATTAATTAAATCATTCATTCATTCATTCATTAACTTCATTAAGCACTTTATGCTGGGCAGGATCGTGGCGGATCTGGAACCTTTCCCGGGAACACTGGGTGTGAGGCAGGAATACACCCTGGGCAGGACACTGGTCAGTCTGTCACAAGGCATGTGCACATTTACACTTAGGGGCAATCTAGCATAACTTTTTTTCACCAACTTGCATGTTTTGGGAGGTGGAAGGAAACCAGGGAACCTGGAAGAAACCCACATCAGTATCCCCAGCTCATGATTGAATCAGGGGGCCCATGTCCATGACACCCAGCTACAATAATGTAACAACATATTCATGCAACTTCCTCACCATGTACTGAAATGGTGAAAGTTCTGTTCTTCAGTTATGTTAGATAATGCTCATGGTTCCTCAGTGTGGTGGAAACGCAGAACATCCAATATTATTCTGGGTAGAACTCTCTATATTTATATTTATTAAGAGGTTGTAGTTCATTCCTGTGCCCCGATGTCATAGATACTGATTCTGGGCTAAAATCACAGGCAGAAGTCTGTGTCTTACTTGCTGTATGTAGATTCATTGTAATTAAATTACTTACTGATTGAACGAATCATTTAACAAATGATTCTTGAGCCAAAAATGAGCGAGTGAGGGGAAACAGCTGCATTGTACATATGCTTGGTTTGTTTCTCTGTCATTGCGTTCTCTGCTTGTCTGTTTGATGACTCGTCGTACACTGACATTTGTTTGACAAAGCCGCGGAGATGACAAAGATTCCCGCATCAATCTATTGCTCATATGACTTGTGGGTTGGTTTTTTTTGTCTTTCATTTCCTCGCAACTGACCTCACCAGATAATTCTGTTCTGAGAAATAATTAATTAACTGTCTGTATAATTCTCATTCCAGGACAGTAATGGCGTTGTTGCGTAAATACTGCATAAATAATACGTCATGTGTCTTTGTATGTAATGTGTTGTGGACATAGTTACAGTTGCGTTTGCTTTCTGTCCAGGTGATGTGACATCTGTTTCAGGAAGCTAGTTACAACAACAGAGACTTGTAGTGTGTCTTTGTCTGAGTGTGCATGTGTGTGTGTGTGTGTGTGTATGTGTGTATGTGAGAGAGACACCTTCCCAGCTGGGCTTTGCCACTGCCTCCTCATTCAGTCCCTTACCCTTCCCTCAGGCCATAAAGACATATTCAGAGTAGCTATTTCATTCCACTCTCACTTCACTTCACTTCACTTCACATCACATCTCACATAGCTGAGAATATTAGAATACACACATCCACGCCTTATACCTTTATTACTGTTTTTTTATGGTTTTAGTTCCCCAAGAGTGTCAGATAAGTCTGTGTGTCCTTAGGTGCACAAGGTGGTCATACAGTGTTATCAGAGGTGATAAAAGAGGTATTATTTTGCCCTTTTTTAACGAACTTGTTTGCCTGATAAATGTGCTCGTGTAATACCCAGGTGTTTGCAGATTCTTGGCAGTGTGGGAGAGGAAAAGCCAGTTATATTGCATATCTGCCACACACATCACAGAGCATGAGAGAGAGGGTGTGTCTAATATTCTGCTGCAGGACACCTGTGCAGCCAACCACCAAGCCTGCTGTAAACACCATGTGTGTGTGTGTGTGTGTGTGTGTGTGTGTGTGTGTGTGTCGTTCCCAAGGACTGGAATATCTAACGGTTCTTGTACATGTTACTGATGTAGGTTTAGACTTAGATGTAGATGCATCATAACATTATTTATCTGCATTTATCTGCAGTTGTGTGTGTGTGTGTGTGTGTAGTGAGGTGGCCAGGTGCATTTTGGCTTAATCCCCTACTAGGCAGATGTGCAGCTGCATTGTTTATGCACACATTAATACATCTTCACTCCCACTCTCTCTCTCTCTCTCTCTCTCTCTCTCTCTCTCTCTGCACACAGTCCTGATAATGTATCTGTAGCTTCACTCTATCCGACCTGGTATCTACACTACTACACTTCATTAGCACAATGCTCCTTCTTTATTTCTGCTCAAAATTGCATCGGATTTGTATTTGCATTCATATCTTATGTATTGAAATATTAATGAGCATATACAGCCATATACAGAATGAACGTCAGAAGTAGCACTGCTCCATGCTCCTGGGGCAAAATCATCATAATTTTAACACAAATGTTTATATTTCATTTACCAGCAGCAAGCTAGAATGTATTAAAGTATTTATTTATGTATTTAATCCCTCTTTAACTTTCAGTGAGGCGGAATATGTGAATATTAAATATACTATAAGCTCACTATACTGTTTTGTGTATAATATAATGATGCCAAAAAGAGTAAAAGGTAAAAGATTGACTCAAGCCAACATGTAATATCACATTATAAAATCAATATACACTTTGAAACTTGAGTAAAAAACAAAAAAAACAAAACAAGTATTTACAAAATGCAATGCATTAATTCAGAGATCTTTTTCTACATATACTGAATTACCAGAAAAACTGGTATAGCAGTTAATACTTGTTATGTCCCCTCTGGGGATGTTGCACAGTCCTCATGCTGATGTTTTTTGAGGCCCCAGCATTAAATTGTGATGTTACCTGAGGCAGTGTTGCATGCCTATCGCGTGAAACGTTTCTTGCCAGACGATGCTGGTCACGTTTGCTGTTGAAATGCTCATACGTGAAAATACACACTTTGCTTCTACCTCTGAAATGCTATGAACCATTTCATGAGCTATTAAACCACATAGAAAATTGTGATAACTCGCTATGGTAGAAACAACTCTAGAGGCTTCCATAGATCGCTTTGTATATGCACTGGCAGATGCAACCAATGATGTGCCTAGGTGGTGTTGCTATGTACTTTGCATGGGCTCCAGTACCAGTACCAGTTTTTCTGGTATGTCAGTATATAGCGACAATATGGGTCAAAATGTTTAGGAGTAACTTGTTGATGAAGTAGACTTAAAACAAGTAATACTAGAATGTGTGGTCTTTCAGTTACACCTTTGATTATGTGTATGCTGTGAACATTTGAAATGTGAAAGTTATTCTGCAGCCCTAGAGGTTATTGTCAGTTCTGACTGAGCTGTCAGTTCCATCTCCCTCTCTCAGTGTGTCACTCCATCGCTGACATCTCTGCAGCACCTCCAGCACTAACTGAATCGATATTTCTTTTCACACCATCACCATATTTCACTTTTTTTCTATTATGTTTTTTCATCATATTTTCACCTTGAAGGACAACAGGGGCTAGATTACCGTGGCCCTCTTTTCTTAACGCAGGCAAAGAGAAACAGGAGCAGAATTATCCTCTATTTGGTGGGCAGGGAGGAAAATGTGGAGCCATTGTTTTGGAGAGGTGATTAAGTACGCCTATAGCTTTGAACGGCTGTGGGGTGCATATGCATCGCTAAATTAATCACCTGTCATTTTGACTGATTATTAATGAAGAAGTCCGTTTCTGTTCTCGGCGGCGTGCGGGAGAAGAGCGCAGGGCTGCACGTTATTTCCAATGCAGGAGCGGCGGGAGGGAGGAATGATAATGCTCGGGAGCTGAGCGTGTGTGCGCCGTGTGCATATTCTCTGCACAGTTAAGAGGCGGTCATGGGGAGCAGCAGGCTTTAATTATGTTTGTCTTGGTTCAGGAAATCGGACTGCTGCGAGTTTGTGCCTTTGGTTGCTGGTGGCCAGTTGTTAGTGTTTTTGGAAACAGGAAAGGAATTCCAGACCGGGAATGTGTTTTTATAGATATGCACTATGTATAGTGCAGATGTTGGTCCACCTGTACATGGAACTCAAGTATGCGACTCTGGTTTATGACTATACTTCATCTTGTGCGCTGTAGGATCTATTGGTCTAGCTCTTACTTATATTTTAGGAGGAAATTTATAGATTTACCTTGCTGTGATTCCACCCATCTTCCTTTGAACACAGAAGCAGCCTGGGGCTGCATGCTACACAATGCAATCGGATTAAACCTTTACAGATCTTAACAGGGGTTGGGGGGGTGTAGAGTAACTAGGTACCAGCTAGAAGTCTGTATATGCACTATGGGCTATGGGGGAGGAAGGACTTGAATAAGCAACAGCAGAAAAGAGAGAGAGAGAGAGAGAGAGATAAAGTGAGAGACATGGTTTAAGACGGCAAGTGAGGTATGTGTGTGACCAGGGGTGAACAGTGTTATAGATTTATCAGGTGCGCAGAGAGCTCCTCCATTCTCTGTCTCTGATACAGAAACAGGGAAAACTGAAGGCTGGGGATATTGAATGGCTCATACGTTAGCATGCTTCCCCAGATAGCAAGCTTCCTCATCCGTGTTGCCTTTCACATGGCTCTCTGGTGTCTGCAGCTTTAGCACATCCACTGCACAGCATCACACACACACACCTGGACACAGAAGCCCCCCTCCAGACCTGAGCTGAGCCACCAGCACTGTGCAGCATCTCTATAAATCAGACAGCATTGAGTAATACAGTTATTATAGACTTTATAATATACTCTTTATTTTCTCCACTTGTCCATTCTGCTACTGGTACACACAGATAATAATAAGGGGGGGGGGGGGGATCTGGCATGCTGAACCATTTCCTGTTCCTATTTCCTTAAACAATGTCAGTTTTGACACATGACTATTTGTGGACATGTGTCCTAGGCAAGATGCTACATGAGAATATTGCTAGCAAGAGTTACTAGCTGCTGCCTCCTACACAAACAATGTAAAAAAACCCTTTCCAAATAAAACTATGATAAGCTTTAACGTAGACAGACTGCAAGTGTAATTTGAAGCAAACCTGTGTAACACTAGCTGTGAGGAGCTGTGAAGCGTCTCCATAACTTTACAGTCTAAGCGAGTGGCTAATGTTAATTAACATAAACTAACGTAACATAAATGTTGCTTAACTAAAGATTAACCACAAGGTAACTGAGCTGACATTGCTTAACTCACTAACACTAACCGCTTGTTAGGTAAGCAGCATAGGGTAATCAGTGTTAGACAGTGTGAGCTAACTAACATTAACTGAAACATGTTGGTGTTGGTTATTATTGGCTAGATTTAAAGAGCTTCTAGCCTAAGCTAGACATTACGCTGTGCTGGTGGAGAATTTCAACTCTGTCATCATTCCCGTCCAGACTGTGGGAGTGTAAGTGACAGAGGGGGTTTTATGTCTCTGGATCTTTCCTGAAGCAGAGAGCACTTGACACGACCCACATATTTGCAAAGACTTCTTTAGAAGGTGTTGGAGCAAGAGAGCAGGAGAAACGGAGAGTCTGTGTGTGTGTGTGTGTGTGTGTGTGTCAGGATCATGGCTGACAAAGCCCCCTGGAGACTCCCTGGCAGACGGGCGCCACGGTGAAGAGAGAGGAGGGTCACACAGCCAGGACACTGCTCCTTCTCTCTCTCTCTCTCTTTCTCTGTGTCTCAGGCTGACATCAGCAGACCAGCCTCTCAGCTCCAGACCTCGCTCAGATAAACCTGTAAGGCCATTAATGTAGCCTCAGTACAGCGGCCTGCTCACGGGATGGTTGTGCTTTGGTTAAAGCCAGATCTGTTATGACAGCCATCTGTGCTCGGAAATCCTGGTAGTGTGTGTAATGCTGGTGGAACAGAAAAACACATGGCCTCAGTGCTGCATGCTGGAGTGGGAGACGAGTGGTGAGACAGAGGGAAGGACAGAGTGCAGCTCTGAAGCAAGAGAGATACGATACGCAGCACTGTAACAGAGAGTTACAGTGCTACGTATCGTATCTCAAACAGTGCAAACACAGCTCATGGTGGAAGACATGCACTATCTATCTATCTATCTATCTATCTATCTATCTATCTATCTATCTATCTATCTAACTGATCTATCTATCTAACTGATCTATCTATCTTATGCTCTGCCTACCTTTCTGCCTCCCTCTATCTCTTGCTATCTGTCTGTCCACTTGGCCACCTATGTATGTATGTATGTATGTATGTATGTATGTATGTATGTATCTATCTATCTATCTATCTATCTATCTATCTATCT
>JAOTRJ010000038.1:28436789-28452840 GCA_028564905.1 Leptodoras praelongus | reverse complement strand
GTTGCCGGCTGGGCACCGGCTCCCCCGTGACCCCGTAACTGGGAATAAGCGGTACAGAAAATGACTGACTGACTCTTCTGGGAAGGCTTTCCACTAGATTTTGGAGTTGTGTTCATTCAGCCATAAGAGCATTAGTGAGATCAGGCACTGATGTTGTGAGGAGGTCTGGGGTCAGTCAGCATTCCAGTTCATCCCAGAGGCGTTCAGTGAGGTTCAGGTGAGGATTCTGTGCAGGACACTTGAGTTCTTCCACTTAAAACTTGGCGCACCACGTCTTCATGGAGCTGTCTTTGTGCACAGGGGCATTGTCATGCTGGAACAAGTTTGTAATACTACTAAAGACAAAGCCATCATGTACTACAATTGTGTTTCCAATTTTGTGGCAACAGTTTGGGGAAGAACTGCATATAATATGGGTGTGAAAGTCAGGTGCCCACAAACATTTGGCCAATATTTGGCCAACTTCACTATTGCAGTAACATACTTCTCTCAGAAATAAAGCATAAGTCAGCAGAGACATCACTTTATTGTTCTATTAGAGTGCAAGAGTCTGTGCTAGCAAGGGAGAAACGCAGTCACGCAACGGGATGTGACTAAAACAGAAACATGTGTGGGCAAAAGAGTGTTTCACCCCGCTTTTCTGGAATAGCACCACCATCAAATGAGACTTTCACTGGAAGGAGCCTGGCAAATGAAAGGAAATGACATCATTAAAAGGGGGCCCATAATTGGTATCTTAGTTTTCCCAGCAGTAGATCTTGGCTACAGACTCACTTTTGTGTGATTCACAGCTGTTCCTTTTAAATGAACTTTTGTAACCAAGCCCTGATAATGAAACCTAGGGAGATTTGTATAACTTTCTCCATTTGCTGCTGGACAATTAGACACATGTTGCATATACAGTGAGATGTGAGAGTCTTTGTTTCGCTGTTAGGTCCATTTAGATGAAAAAGCTTGCATTGTTTTGCATTTGTGTTGAGTAGATTTTGCCTCTTGTTTAAACCCTCCCACTCGAGGAAGACGTAGTGACAGTTTTCAACGTGTTTGATGTTAATAACACGCTGTGTGCATTACAAAGGATAATGCATGCATTTCCATTTCAATTCTTTTTGATGTTGGCGGTGCAGATACGTGTTGAGGCGTTGCGGAGATGATTGGATCCTTTAGTCCTCAGACGGACTTTCTGCTTATATTAGGTGAAAATGGTCAGGGTCAGCGGTAGACAGGGAAAAGCAAATAACAATTGCGTCTGTTGAACTGGATCATTTCTGTGGTGTTGATCTCATCCCAAGTCACTTTTCTGTATTTTTGTTCATTCTCGCTTACATTTAATAGATTATGAGCTATAAATTTAGCAACAGTGATCAGAAGGTGAAAATCGACCTCTCACCCTAGACACTAGTTTAATTTCCATAGCCACCTTTTTGTACGTTACATGCGTTATTAGATCAGAAATTCATTAGTTAGCCCACAGGGCACGTGGAAGCGCCAGTGTACTTAGCCAGTCTCGTGTTTCAGTCACCCACAAACCTAATTAACCAGGCTAAAATGGTAGCTAATGTCATTGAACCCCAAAATATGACAAACTAAACATAGCACAAAAAATACGGAAATTTGTGTTTGGTAGATTATTTCTTTGTTGTAACTATACTTCACCCGCTGCTGTGGGATGGCATCTCATTCTTCAACCAGCATTTGTTGCAAGTCAGCCAATGTGGTTGTGTTGGTCACTCTGGCATGAACAGCCCGTCCAAGCTGATCCCACAGCAGTGTGACCAGGCTGGTGACAGGAGGAGGTGCCAGGCTGTTGTGGCCTTGTATGGTTCTTCCACACGCTACTGAGGCTCCTGTTTGTTAAATGAATAAATTGTTAAATTGCCACCAAACACCAAACGAGTCAATGGTAGAATAAGCTGTTAAGCATTTACAGAGAGGATTTGGCAAATTTTTCAACCCACATTCAGAGCTCTACTGCTCATCCCACAAATGCATGTCCCTTACAAATGTGAAAAAAAGGGAAATTAACAAGCTTTCCAGCAGTGTAAATTTATTGTTAAGAAATAGTCTACCAAACACAAATTTCCTTACTTTGTACTTTTTGTGCTATGTTTAGTTAACTTTAATAAGAATATAAATGCATGCATGTTCTGATCCTGTGATTCTGTTTGGCCACAGTCCTTATCCTGATATTATCTACAATACTACGCAAAAGCCTTAGGCACCCTATTGGTTTTAGGTACAGGTTTTGTTAATGATGTTTTTCTGTTGGAGTTCTGCATAAGCAGTACTTGGGATATTGGTTTTGTGTCAGTCGCAGCTCCAGAATGCACAAAATTGCATGAAATTTGTGTGTGTTTAGGAATGTATTAGTGATGCAGGGTGTGAAGTTTTGTAAAGTTTGAGCCTTTATGTCACAAGATATTGGCTAGTGAAGTGCTAGATTTAAAGAATACTGTCTGGGTAGCACTACTCCACAAATGAATTGTAAGTAGCTTGGGTAGTGCACCTCCTAGAGGCCAACTTGCCATAAAATGTTCATAATTTTAGGCAAAACTGGTTTTTGAGCTATTGCCTAAAAACTGCCTACCCCACTTCAGGGGCACTAGCACAAAGGACAACACACAAATGATATTCCATAACAGACAGATGGGGCTACAACCATACCAGGTGTCATTTGGATTAGTGAAGTCTAAATACACTGATCAGCCATAACAATAAAACCACCTCATTGTATCTACACTCTTTGTCCATTTTATCAGCTCCTCTGACCTGGACATTTTTTGGTCGGTGGACTATTTTCAGTCCAGCAGTGACACTGAGGTGTTGACCAGTAGAGAAAAGAGTAAAGGGGACTAACAGAGTGTGTAGAGAAACAGATGGACTACAGTCTGTAATTGTAGAACTACAGAGTGAAGCTATATGGTAAGTGGAACTGAGAAAATGGACAATGAGTGTAGAGAAAAGGAGGTGGTCATAATGTTATGCCTGATCTGTGTATATGTATATAATGTCTGTGTAGCTCCTTTAACATAAATATTTTTGTGGTATGATTATACTCCGAGTGTAATACACCATCAGTGACACGCTATCACTCTCACTTACCATCTGAGAATACAATATGTAGGTCTATCTCTTCAAGACAGAGATCAGAATGCAATGGCACCGATGCGTAGCGTGGTCATGTTTCTGGAACAGCTGGTAGAGCGAGACATCCCCAGTGTTTCCCCTGCCTTCAGTCTGTCACATCGTCATCTGTCTGGCACTGCTCAGGGTCATACTGTTTCATTAACACTAAAGCTGGCCTTCCCTGTAGAAATTAGGTAATGCCTGTCTTGAAGCATGATTCTACAGAACACACTTGTCTTTTACTATTTAGCAGACACCAGAGCTCTTAGATTGTATATATAACGGGCCATTGTGGCCTCAGGCTTTCATTCCTAATAAATCTTTGTCTTGTGGTAAGTCCTAAAACCTTCACTGCCAAGATAACGCAACCTTGGGTTCTCTATGTAATGAATAGGAGTCCACAGTTTGCACATAAAAGTACTGCTTATGAGCACTGCTTAGGTTTTTACTGGATTCACCAGAGCTTTATATTTATGTTGGGATTCAAGTGGAATATCTTAAAAGTACGGGTTTACAGTTAAGCCGTAGCATTTATGACTTTTGACTCTTCGCACGAGAAAACTGCGCATTTCTGCTTTTTCAGCTAAAGCAGCAGTCATAGTAAATACTAACAATATGTATTATTTGCCAAAAAGTTGCACTCATTGAGCATCCCATTCCTGATTTAGTCCCTGCTTTGCTGTTATAATAACCTCCAGTCTTCTGGGAAGGCTTAGCTTCTGGAGCGTAGCTATGGGGATTTGGGTTCATCCAGCCGCAAGAGCATTAGTGAAATCAGACACTGACGTCAGGCGAGGAGGCCTGGGGTGCAGTCAGCCTTCCAATTCATCCTAAAGGTGTTCAGTGGTGTTACGGACATGGCTCTGTGTAGGCCACTTGAATTCTTTCATTCCAAGTGTAGCATACCGTGTCTTCATTGGTCTTGATTTGTCCACAGGAGTATCGTCATGCTGAAACCATTGTCATGGTACAGCGTACAGAGTTCTGCATTATTGAGTCGGTACAAAAAGATTTTATATCTCCAAACGTTACTTTTCCAGCAACAAATGAAATGTTGCACAAAAATATTTGTATGTCAGTGAAGAAAGTTACACAACAGAGCAGTTTTCAGACAAAAAGCATAATGAAGGCTGCTGGGTTTTACATGCAAACAAAAGAAGTAAGTGCAACAGTCAAAGTCTCCAGAAGAGCTGTAGCAGATTCTCTAAGACGTTCAGTTAAACTTAAAAGCTAATTTCCTTATAAAACTGCACACATTGTACCTGGCAACACTGTTTAAGAAAAAAGGTACACCAAATATTGACTTCCTTTAGTTTATTACTGTTTACTGCACTTTATAAAAGTGTTCTTTGCTTTATAGCAAATCTTTGCATGTGCCTAGCTGGCAAGCTTTACTGAGAATCTACTACTCTTCTGGAGACTTTGATTGTCACACTTACTTCTTTTTTTGCATGCAAAACCCAGCAGTCTTCATTATGCTTTTTATCTAAAAAAGTGGTAACATGTTGCTTTCTTTACTGACATACAAATATTTTTATGTAACATTTCATTTGTTGTTGGAAAAGTAACGTTTTGAGATATAAAATCTTCAGTATTCAATGCCAGTAAAGAAAGCAACACGTTACCACTTTTTAGATAAAAAGGCACATGCAAAGATTTGCTATAAAGCAAAGATGCCTTCAAAAATAATGAAGATGTTTCTACATAAAGGAAAACACTTTTATAAAGTGCAGTAAGCAGTAATAAACTAAAGGAAGTCCATATATGGTGTGTCTTTTCTTAAACAGTGTTCCCAGGTACAATGTGTGCAGTTTTATAAGGAAATTAGCTGGTAAGATTAACTGAGCGTCTTGGAGAAACTGCCACAGCTCTTCTGGAGACTTTGACTGTCACACTTACTTCTTTTGTTTGCATGTAAAACCCAGCAGTCTTCATTAAGCCTTTTGTCTGAAAACTGCTCCTGCGTAACATGTTGCTTTCCTTACTGACATACAAACATTTCTGTGTAACATTTCATTTGTTGTTGGAAAAGTAACGTCTGGAAATCTAACATATGTTTGTACTGACTCAAAAAAACATCAATACCATAACCAGCAACATGATATACAGTACTCTGTGGTGTTCTGTGGTAGAATCCTGTGGTGTTTTTTCTTTGCAAGCTCAGATTTTCAATGTGGGCACCTTTGTAAAAGTCATCCATTTTCACCTACATCCATGCTCTACAATTAGAATGGTTTTTTAAGTTGGTTCAAGTGGCCACACTGTAAACTGTGTAAACAGTTGGTTTACTTTGATATGTATGACATTCTTCTGATGGGGTTATATAAGGAAACGTCGCACGCACAATCCAGTTTGTCGTTAATTATAAATATAATGTGTCAGATTATAATGTACCGAACACATTACAGTGATTTAGATGAGCTAGAAAAGATGCATTCAGTCATCATCTTCAGGAACCGCCTCATCCTGGTCAGGGTTGCAGCAACCCGGAGCCTAACCCACATTCACACGCTCGCTGCCACGTAGGCCGTATTAAACTCTTCCTTTTGATTCCTTGTTGTTTTTGATTTGTTTTACTTTGCAAGATTGTAAATTTGGCTTATACGCTGTGCTAAAAATATTACTGAATAATTAGTGATTAAAGTAGGAGGATTGCTTCAGACACACAAGTAACGTCTACTACTTTTGACTCACACAGCCGTCTGGTTCTCATCTGGAGTCATGTTCAGTGATCTCTCTGACAGACTGCAGCTACAGTTCACAGTGGGTCATAAGCATATTTTAGAAAATTGAATTTAGCTGTCTTTAGGACTTTTTTTTTTCACAGTCTGGATCCCATTGCACATTTGAATATACACAAATTGTGCGATTACTTATATAGGGCAGGATTATTTTTTGTTCGAGTCAGAGGATTGTATAATATAATGTTCTTCATTTGCTGTGAGTCTCTCTGACAATCCTGAAGTTAATGATGTGTCGGGGGTCTGGGGTTGGAATGGACGGGATATTTTAGCCATCCGTCAGCTCAGATACATCAGACGTCAAGCATAAAAGAAGCCCATGAGAAGCACATGAGAGGCAGCAGCCAATCATGGAAGTGTGAGAGTACTGAAGAGTGTATGAAGTCAGAGACTGAAAGTCATTGTAATACTACAGGAAAAATGGATTTTGGTGTCTTAACTTTTTTCTTGTTGAATGTTTATTTGTTTTCTGATTTGACAGAATGTCAATGAAAGATAGTTAAGTGATTTGTCTTCTTTGTGCAGTTTGTATCATTACCCAGTTTTGATACAAACCAGACAGTCGATCATTTTGGTTCAGTTAGAAGCTTTGCAGTGAATTATCAACTTAGCCATGAGAATGAGAAAACATGGGAGAGTATATTAGCTAATAATCACACCTAATACACATAACATAATACATTACACACAGGTAATAAAAAAGATCAAAAGCATCCAAAGATTTTATACACTGCACTTTAGACAGTTAGCTAGAGTTAAAGTGCTAGCTGATGTCTATAGACTGCATAGAGTAGATGGACACAACAGCATCCTGTGAAATTACAGAGTAACTGTGACAGTCACATTGATGTGCCTAATAAAGCTTTGTAATTCTCATAATGTTCCTGATATTGAGAAAACGTAAGAAGATAATTATGTCGTAAACATTTGGATCGAGTTCCAGACTTCATACTACCGAACTAAATAGCCTGTCAGTTAAGTGGTTTCGGGCACAGTCCTGAATTCTCTCAGAATGTGTATTGATTGCTCTTGTAGCCATTAGATTAATCAGCACAGTGGACAACGTTACAACTCGACCAACGGTACAAAATTTACTTGCAGTAGCATTTTTTCTACCAGAGAGGGCGCAATTCCAAATTCTTCCATCCAGCAGCTGTGGAATACGTTTGTATACTATGGACTGGGCACTTACCATTGCGCTTCAAACTACAACAAAACAACTATTCATGACCCGTGCTTTTATGCAACACCAGTCTTCTCGCCTAGCTGCCAAGCTCTAACACCCAATTTCTAATAGGAGAGTCCGTTCTTTCCTTCATTACGAAAGCACCTCACCTTTCCTCCGCATCCTCCCCAGAAAGGCCCATTTCATTAGCACACATCTGCTACTTGAATACACTGCCAGTCTTTATTCCAGTGCCCTTGCGTACGTCGTAAAGCCCGTGCTAATGGAAATTTTAGAACGTTTAAGAATATAAACCAAGCAAACCGATACTACTCTTAGGAAGTACGTTTCAAGGCCTTACTTTTAATTATTGAAACGGACTTTCCTGGCTCATGTGTCTTCCAAGAAACTAGATGTGAAGGATTGTGACCTGTGCAATCCCTGTATTATTTAGATAATGAATTCAAAATAATCATGAGCAGCGCTGTGCTATGAAAGCTTTTGGCACTGAATCTTTCAGTTGACTAGACAAAAAAATAGTGGCTAAATTAAGTACATTGGCACATTCTACACCGCATTTCCATCAATAAGGTTCTTTTTTTTAATAGGGCATGGAAAAAAATCTTAAACTGACCCATTTTGCATCATACTTGACTATAAATCCCAAATGTTCTTCTATTTATTTTTTTTTACAATACTCCAGTTGTTCATAAAAAGCATTTTATAGCCTGCTACCTGTTAGTAGGCTTAGACTTATTCCTTTTAATGACTAGGCTCATGCTTGTTTCTTAAAGGGATTTGTGCTGCATCCGTACATCGATAAAATTAATTACACAGCTTCTTTAAGACTAGAATAGTCTCTACAGTTTTGAAAATATATACTTTTGGCAGATGATTGGAACATAATTAATGTCTTCAAAGCATATAATTCTACAAGTAGCTATTATGAGTTAAATTATACTTTCCCCTGCTTTTTGTCAGTCGAACGCCTTATAGAAGAAGATTGTCCATATCCAAATCTTTTTGGCTCAGAGTAAAACCAATTTAAACCAAAGGTGAAAACCAAGAAAGGGCAGTTCTTAAATCAGATTGTTTTTACATTGTTCAAATTGCTTCAGTTTAGTTTTAGTTAATATTGTGCCAGTGTGCATTTTTATATGTTTCTATTCTTATTCTTATATTTTGTCTTCCTTAGGCTGGTCTTTGTTGGATTCCAACACAACAAAGCAATCTCTGATGGAAGTGCCACATGATACACCTTCACCCACCACCTTACTATACACTTCTTTTGAAGGCTTACGACAGTCCAGCGACATCCACAGGACATTCCCCATCTTACCCAACACTGAATCATTAAAAGCCTCAGAGTATTACTATAGTCACACCATCAGCCCTGTATATGGCCCAGTATCCATGCCACCTCCAAGCAATATCCCTAATCTAGAGCCTCTGTCTGGCCCTACAGTACATTCAGCTATCCGTTTCTCCCAGACCTCACCAAATTTGCCTTCAGCTAGGCTGGATTTCCTCGCAGAACCACCATTTCTACCACCTGACCTACAAGCAGAGAGAATTCCCAATACTGACACTATGTATGGAAACCAAGAAGAACTTTCTAACCATTTAGTCCCTAGTCACGACTTAAATATCCAAAATGATGCTACCTTAGATGATCATCAGTTATTTCCAAGTCATGCCATTTTTGGAAACTATCACACGACATCATCTTTCGCAGAACCAACCATGGGTCCACCAGAAGTCTTCTACCCAACCAACACTATGGATGTGGACTACGGTTCTGGTTCTGGAGATTACTTGGAAACGATGTCCTACATGGGATCTGAAGGAGATGACTATTCTTTGGTCACCAATTTACCCTCTGATGTGTATGACTTTGAAGTCTCAAACTCTGAATCCTATGATACATCTTTTCCTACAAGGGCAACAATTCCCTTGTCCACAAGATACCTCTCTCCCAGTCTCTCCACGACTGTCCCTGATAGACATGTTACCATGAATCCTAATATGGCCTTCAGTATTACTCAAAATTCAACCAGTATTCTTCAAGTAAACAATAGCAAAATGACAACTGTAGTGACGTCCAGGACCCCAACCTTAACCGTTATTCCCAACACCCCAACCCATATGTCCTTTTCCAGCACTATTTACTTGAGTGTCCAAGCAATCCATCCTACAACACTGGGTTCCAGTGCCTCCTCACATCAGAGCAGCACAGCCAGTGAAACGTCAGAGTCGTATTCTAACTGGCCTGACGTTACCGTTGAGCCCAGCGATGTTCTTCTGCCTGATATGAATAGTCTGGAGTACTACAACATTCAGCTCACAAAGAGTAATGAAAGCTTGACAGAACAACGGAGCAACCAGACCACTTCTAAATATTTCTCGCTCCCACTGTCAGTAAGCGCTACCAGCACTTCCACTGCTTCTCCCAATCACTTGTTAACAGTAATGTATGGAGAGGACCTGCAGCCAATGGACAACAGCTCCTGGCTTGAAGAATCTTCTACAGACATCTCAGGATTTGATGTGTCCAACACTACTATCTTGGATTTGTCAGACATAAAACCTAGTCTCATGAATGCTACATTTCCTTTTTTGTACTCATCAGCGTTAACTCCATCCATAGACTTTTCATCTTCGCTGTGGGATATGGCCACAACTGATGACTGGATTAGCACGGAATTTGGCTCCTCTGCCATATCCAGCAGCACCCCTGTGTCAGATTATTTCCCATCCTCTGATTCAGATGTCATGACTTCCACAAACACCTACTGGTCTGTCAACTCTTCTTTGCCTGAGACCTCACTCCCTACTTCTTCACTCATCAGTAATGTGTTCAACCAGACACCTAATGCTTCTGCAGAGCCCACTGAGTCAACCCTCAACAGCACCTCTGCCCTTTCTGTGACCGAGATAGCTGACCAAGGTCTCACAGGAGCAGAGAGCCCTTTCACTGAAGTTCCAGATGAAGGAATGACAACAGTCAGCAGCCCAGCAGACTCTACCACTTCAGTATTATACAGTGAGACGACTATGACGACTCCGGGTCCAACAACTGAAGTGTTTAATACTACAACTCTGCCTACCACCCCTTCTGCGACAACCCAGACTTCTACTCCTCAGACTACCACTGTCCGAGAGTACCTCTGCAACATTACCAAACCTGATACCTACTTAGTGCGAGTCGGTAAGTTCTTTTTATTTTTTTTTTTGCTTTATTTTCAGAGTTATTTTTACTTTAATATGCATATTTCCAGTTTGACTAATGTTTGAATAGAGACTAAGGCAGGACGAGTACTTGTTTGAGCAGAGAAGAAATGAGAACAGACTCCTGAAATGATGTCTTACCCATTTCCTGTAGGTTTTCCACTCGGCTCCACCTCTGGTTACGCCAAAGCCATAGTCCGAGAGATCCTCAAAGCTGAATTCAATCGATCAGTTGAACTGCAGGTGAATTTTATATCATTGAAAATATATGAGACTTTTGTTTTTTTTTTGTTTTTTTTGGCTTTAGTCTTTAGTATTGTCCAGCAGTTATAACATTTTCTCTTGCTATTGCTATACCGCCATATTCGGTGTCATGGGAGTGATTACTTTTGCTTTGTGCTGATCGTGAATTCACAGACCTCAACCCTTTTGTGCCAAAAGAAACAAGATGACCATATTTCTAAATTACCCAGAATCAGTTTTCGATGCTTTATTCTTTTAGTTTTAAAGGAATCGTAATGATACCGCAATCTGTTTTCGACTCTGATGGTTGAGTAACATTTGTAAGCAGTTTATGATAAAAGCTTGCAAACTGCTGCGTAATGACTTCCCTCAAGCATCATGTCTGCTTTCAAAAGTCAATCCGGAAATACACAGCTCCTTCCTGTCTCACTTTATCTGTTCATTTCAAATAATCAAACAATGCAGAGATAGGCTGTATAGAGTGACATTCTTCTCTGAATATAAACATATAGATTAGAGATACTCAGATCAGATACTCATTTCCTTTAAAACAAAACAGCTGAACTTACATGTTCATGTTTGTTTTTCCACCCATAGTAATCTCTCATGGGGACGTTGTTTGGTGAAATGATCTTTGTATGGTAATATTGGATCCACTTTACATTTGAATCTAGGTTTATCTGTTATGTGTGTGTGTAGGTGGTGAAATCCCCTCCAGACTTTGTGTTTCGGGCTGTGTCCGGTCCTGTTGTCTACACAGCCATATCAGTTATGAACGCTCTGAGACGGTTTACGTACACGTCTGACACCATTCTCAGTGTTTCCCCAATCAGTCCTGTACCAAGCCTACAGTACCACATCCACTCTGGTAGAGACTCACACATCACCCCTTCACGTCCATTTAAATGTTACATTTCTATACACTACTATATCTGTATTACAGTAGAGTGATCTGAAATCCAAAAAATGAAAGAGGAAGGTAAGTTTTATGATGTCTTCTTGTGTATTACTTCTCCGCAGTGCTCCAGTTTGTGCCCATCCACATAGACATGCACGTGTGCACGTTCATCGAACACATCGAAAGAGGTCTGATTTACGCTTTCGCCGAAATGCGCCATCGCTTAAAGGAGCCTACTGACTTCGCTGTACATGTAAGAGTCAATTCCATGTTTTGGATTCTTGTTTGTCTGATTTGATTGTGCATATATATTAGCAGTTTTTTTGCTGTGAAGATCATTATCGTGTAATAATATGTAGTGAGACAATACAGTTCTCACAAGCTGCTGAGAAGGTGACACCAATGGCTCAGTTCTGATCACCTCCAGTCCTTTTTGATTTCCTCGCCACACTTTAATACTCTTTAGAAAATGGACCATTGGTGCTTTCACTTCATGCACAGTGTATGATTAAATCCATCTCAGAAATAGGGCAGGGTTTTATTGTGGAGCTCTTTTGACATGTACCAGCAGTGTAGCAGACATGCTGTTTTTCTTTCACTGATTGCCGCTGTGCTTGGTGATTGGAAGCAATTTCTATAGATTGTTTCCCGTACACTGAAATGACATCACTCTTATCTCAGCCAGTTGCTTTGATTGGATTTAGGGAGAAGAACATGCACTATTCAACCCTACAGTTGTCAAGGCAACCAAATGAATGTGTGAAATTTGGGACTGGGACTGTTACACAGCTCTCAGTTTTTCAGCTTTGATGTTCTCATAAATCCTCAATTTAATTTACTTTTAGAATAATCAAGACTATACAAATACTACAGAAATCTTCTGTCTAAGTTCATATTCAGTTTATTAGAATTCAGTTAATTAATTTTTGTGAATAACCATATATGGTTAACTGACAAGATGTTAACCATTTCAGATATTGAACATTACCACGAGCCCTGTGGAACCAACACAGAGGCAGCTTCGTGGGCCGGTGGACATCACCTTTGTGGTACGTGATGCTCAAGGGTATATGCTAGGGTCAGAGGTCAGTAGCCGCCTGAGACGTCTCAGTGTGGTGGAGTTTAGCTACTACCTGGGATATCCTGTTCAGCAGATTGCAGAACGTGAGTCAAATTTGCAAGCATCATTCATCAACAGTAAATGCAGTCCTTTCATTTAATGTATTCATTACTGTATGAGAATGATGGAGTAATGTTTTTTGTCAACAGCATTCCACTACCCTGAGCTGAACACCACTCAGCTGCTACGCTCTTCCTGGGTGAGAACAGGTAATGTATGCTAATGTACTCTGTTTATTTGGCTAAATAGTTTTTTTTTTTATTCTGTCAGGAAGCTTGTCTAGACGTTAATTTCTACTCTTAAAGGGCTATACAGCTGTATTCAGAGTCTGGTTACACACCTGCTTAAGTCAGTTTTCTGGGTGTGGCATTGATATTATGCAACTTATCTGCATGTAGTTACCATTATAAAAAAAATCAGGGATGGAAAATGTGGACTGAAGAAGAGCACACAGTTTGTACCTTTGATACAAAATGTAATATGATGTAACATAAGGGCAAGAGGCAGTTTAAAATATATATGCAGATATATATCTGTAATTTGTTAATTCACTTGAATATTTATTTAACAAAGAAAAGATTTTTAGTGTTTTCAATGATAAACTTAATTCTATTTGTTAAATATAAACAAATTTAGAAATTGATGGCTGAAACACACTCAAATAAAGTTGGGACAGAGGTGTGTTTACCACTGGGTCACATCACGGTTTCCTTTAATTATGCTTTTTAATCATTTGGGAAAAGAAGATACGAATTTTTGCTTTATTACAAGTGGAATTTTTGCACATTCTTGGTGTGTACAAGACTTGAGCTGCTCAACAGTCCGTAGTCACTGTTGTCTGATTCTCCTCTTCATGATGTGCCGTATTTTTTCAATAGGAGACAGATCTGGACTGCAGGCAGGCCTGTCAAGCCACACTGTTATGCAGAATGGGGCCTGGCATTGTCCTGCTGAAATAGACATGGTATTAAATGTTATGTGACTATATTCATTACGGTAGAGTAACAGTTTCTCAAACAATACCTCCTGGGGGCTCGATGGTCACACACATTCAGCAGCAGTTTCCACCCTTGACCTTTACACACTGAGATTTCCCCTGACTCCCTGACTCTTTTGATGATATTATGAACTTTAGTGAAGAAACTAGACTTCTTTGCAGTCTTGCACTGAGAAACATTGTCTTTGAACTGACTGACAATTCTCTTCTCTTTTTGTGGTGAATCATGACCCCTCCTTGCTGGCAAAGCCATTGGTGGATGCTCCTTTCATACACAATCCTGATGACCTCATCTGTTACCAGTTAAACTGCTAATAGTGAAACCTTCCCGAGTTACTTGTATAACCTTTCAGTTTTATATTGCCTCTGTCCCAACTTTTTGGAGTGTGTTGCAGTCATCAATTTCTATATTTGATTATATTTAACAAATTAAGTCCATCATTGAAAACACTGAAAATCTTTTCTTTGTCCTTTTGTCTGTTAAAAAAAAGGTTCAAGTAAATGAACACATTACAGATTTCAGTTTTAATTGCATTTTAAGGAAGTGTCCCAACCTTTCTTTGAGACAATATTGAAAGATGATATTGAAATCGACCTCTAATAGGAGTCTAGCAAATTAATAAATATGGTCCTGTATGTATAGTCCTAATTGTAATTAGCACATTAATCACTGCATATTTGGTTTAATTTAATATGTCACGCACTGTATAATTTAAAGATATATCCAGCGCATTTTATTATTTTGCCATAAATTTTTTTATATCAGGCCTGATTGTGAACCCATGAGATACTAAATCAAGGTCATGAAATTAAATAATATGTGTTGCGGATATATGCTATACTATCACACATTTAACTCACTTTGAGCTGACAAAATAACGCATTCTGCTGTAAAGAAACGGTACCCACGGTTTAAAGAGTAAGCTGACTAAGTGTTTGTTTGCTCTGCTTACAATTTTTTTATGTTATTTCATAAAAATTGTTTAGTTACATCTGAGATCTGAATATGGCTCATACACGCATGTTTATTTACTTATGTTTGTGTTTGCTGTTGTGTAGTATTGCTGGGTGTGATGGAGAATGACGTGAGGGATAGGATTTTCCAGGCGAAGATGGAGAGGAGACTAGCTCAGCTGCTTGGAGAGGGGCTTTCTGTAGGCCGACGCCTTAAAAGGGCTACCAGTGTGGGCAACAACAGCGTACAGGTAACAGCTCACAGAGCCCACTTGAGTCCACTCCATATTCTCCATTAATGCAGTCTTTTTTATGGGGAATAGAAGAAGTTATAAGTGGTATATATAATAAGTGGTATATATGACCACATATGTGGTATCTAGATTTTGTACAAGTGTATATGTTGGGCTGTGTGTGTTTGTGTGTGTGCGTAAGTATATGTACACGCACCACATGTGTGTCGGCTGAAATGGGTACCCTCATTATTGTATTTTTCCTGCATGGATGTCCTCAGCCTCTCTGGCTTTTTAATGGATCACTCTCTACGGCTCCCCCGTCACCACCTGCACTCCTCGGCTCATCACCATTTTTTAGCCCCGCAGTATCCATAGCAACAGCTTCTATTCATCCCTAAACTGAGGAGCCACTCACTGGTCCCTATTCTCCACTCATAGGATGGTTAGCTGATAGCAGATCAATTATTGAAGACTCTTCCCAGACACAGAGTCACTCTAGAATCACGCATCTGTTCTGCTGAGAGATTTTTTCCCTGTTTCACGGGACACATAAAGAACAAGGCAGTCCACTTTCACAGCATGGAGCTGGCAGCGTGATTAAAGACTGGCCTGGTTTACAGCAACCCCCACTGCACACTTAGACATTCTCACTATTCATACTGAGAATACATACTACAGGACTGTTAATATTAATAACCGTTACTAAAAATCAAAATGTGACTAAACAGATGTACAAATAAAACATCTCATAAAAATACACAACGGCTGCATGTTGAAGTTATTTCAGGCAGTTTGTGTTGTTTAGAGTTCATTTGTGTCATAGTGTAGTTGACAAGTAAGATAAAATGGCAAGCAGACCAAAGCCTAGTGGCAGCTGAGATCAGATTAAACTGTGTGCTAAGACCCCATTTCAGTATTGCAGTTGTTATTATTATTATTATTATTTTTTTAATCATTACTCCGTGGCAGTAAATACATAGATTACTTAAGGTACATCTAAAGGCTTTCTTTGTTTCATAGCTGGTAACTAATACAAGTAATTTGTTAGAGGACTTGCTAATTATCACCCAAAAATATTTGGATAGTAAAAGAAAAGCCTTTTGGAGAAAGAAAAAAACATCTGATAAAATGAACACAGGTGAGGCAAGACATTGTAATGTCACGGTTCAGGACATTACAGATATGCTACATTGCCAAAAATATTCACTTGTCTGCCTTCACATGCATATGAACTTGAGTGAGGTTGAGGTCAGGACTCAAGTAAAATTCTTCCACACCAAACTCACTCATCCATGTCTTTATGGACCTTGCTTTGTGCACTGGTGTGCAGTCATGTTGGAACA
>JAOTRJ010000038.1:28267450-28280503 GCA_028564905.1 Leptodoras praelongus | reverse complement strand
GCTGGTCCAATTTAGCCATGAAACCTCCCACACTAAAATGACAGGTGTTTCAGTTTCATTGTCTAACCCCTGTACATTATAGCAGCTATAAACAGTCCTTTCCTTACCCGTGCTAAAGATTAACATCTGACATACCTCTAACTGTGGATCTAACATCTAACATCCATACCTCTAGCAATGCACTGATGCTGGAGATTCCATTTAAAATCCCAAAATAAATCTGCTCACCATAAACTCAACATCCTTAAAAATGTCTTTTATGTGGCATGAACATCATACAGGTTAGCTGTTACAGAAATATAGTACAATAGTGTTTTTAAGTATATTATGTTATTTATTTTGCATCTGGCACTATTGTCAGAGCTGCTGTTATAGAAAATTAAATACCACCGTCTGACCAGTGAATCAAAAATCCAACAGAGTTGTAGTATAAAAGTAAACGGTCAATAAATGGTTTTAAATTGGTTGCAGATGTGAAACGAATCAGACTCTCTGATATTTTCCACTGACCACGCTCTAATATCTTTACTTCTCCACATGTCACATCATCAATGCCAACGGCATCCTTCTAGACCACACGCTTGCATATTTATAACTTAAATTCAGAACCCTGACGAGTTGCAGAAGTTCTCCCTACAAGGAGAAAACCCTTCAGGTTTCTATATAAAAACCAGCAGCAGTGTATTTCTCTCAGATTAAGTTCCAAATAGAAATATAAAATGTTTCAGACCTTCTAGAAACCATTTTCATGAATAGTGTATGCAGTGTGCAATGTAGCTATTCCTCAATTAAGCACATGTACTGTAGCTAAAATAACCACTGGGTAGGAAGTACAAGTTTGTCTGTGTAAATGTGCATTCACTTAGTTAAGTGTTTACAGTAAGTCTGTAACAGGGAGATGTATAAGTGTGTGACTGACTGTTCCGTGTATATTTGTTTACCTGGTTCTGCTTGAGTGTGGACACGAGTTTCTGTAGTGTGATGTTCTCCTCCTCCAGCTCAGTGTAGTCCTGCAGCAATCTGGCTTCTCTGAATTTATACTCCTTGATCTCTTCTCTCATTCTGCCATGCTGCAGCTCCAGCAGCTCGTTATTCTGCAACAAACAGCAAAGAAACGATAGCTTGTTATTCTGTAACTAACACAAGGGAAAGGAGAGCAGAGCCTCTTTCCATCTTTGTTACAGAATACAGCTCAAAACATTAACTACAAATAAACCACATACAGGTGTGCACTCTGTGCACATGATCATTATCACATAACCCCTTTAACACCATTGTAATGTTTTATTACTCTCATTGTATGGTGTACAGTGGTGTTCTCAAACTGTCCATGCTTCTGCCAATGTGGATGCTGGGTAATAAATTGCCCTGCTTGTAAGGAAATCCTGACATATGCATTACCTCCCTCACTCTATACTCTCCATAGAGAAAAGAGAACAAAGAAATCTCCAGATGCAGAAACAGCTGAGTATGACAGGGCACTATGAACCTAAAGGGCCCCTTGGGGTTAAACCATTACCATACCTTTGGAGGACTGCAAGAACATCATAAATAGAACGTTGCTTAGAGTCCGGAGTTTCTATTCGATGTGCCACCACAATGGCACCATAATCTAAGCTTTTCAATGATTTTGTATCTAAAGCATTTCACTTTTAAAAAATGCATAATTAATACTAGACATACTGCATAGCAGTGTATAAAATGACCGCCAAATAAAGTGGGAGAAAGAGCATATGAGCCAGATTTCAGAAGTGTTCCATAACCAGTTCTTCATCCAGTCTTGATCCATGTGTCAGCTACAGGTACCCCATGGACGAAATTTCGCGAAATTTGGTGCGCATCTAAACATCGTGGTGGTGATGCAGGGTGTGAGATTTTGTTAAGTTTGAGCCTTTCCATCCCAAGATATCAGCTATGGAATATCTTATTAATACATTAATACATTACATCATTACTAATACATTATTCACTAGGTTTTGCTACTCCACAAATGAGCAAGGATGGATAATGATCCTCCTAGAGGCTAACATGCCTTAAAAAGTTACAGTTTTTGACCTATCGCCCAAAATGTACTTTGAGCCTACCCTACTTCTGGGGGCGCTATCACCAAAGGTAACACACACCCCGGGAAACAAACCTTATATTCTCTAACAGACATGTAGTGTTACAGCCAAGTCTAGTTACACTGAAAAACGGGTGTACCAGTTCATGCTTGGTAGGTTCCCCATGGGATGTTGGAGGGAACATTGCACAGTCCTCACACTGATGTTTGTTGAGGCCCCAGCATTGAATTTTGATGTTACTTGAGGCAGTGTTGCACGCCTATCATGTGAAACTATTATTGCCAGCCAACACTGGTCACTTTCACGTCTTTTTACGGTCACCCTGCTGTCAAGGTTTTGTCGTAATTCTTGTCGTCACGGTACACCCTTGAAATGTTCATACATGAAAATCCAAACCTTGCTTCCATGTCCGAAATGCTATGACCATCTCATGAGCTCCAACTATTAAACTGAACTGAAAATCCCAAATCACGATAACTTCACTGAATCACTCCAACGATGTCTGTCACTTTTTAAATGTGGTGGTGGACACAACCAATGACGTACATAGGTGGCATTGCTATGTATTTTGCATAGGATTCCATGCCAGTTTTTTCTGGTAATTCAGTGTATTTCTTTGCTGAATAGCTCATGGATTGTTTTTGTTGTTTCAAATATTAGGCCATGCAGTTACTACTGTTATCACATAGCCTACTTTAACCTGCTTTATGTTGTTGTATTATGAGTAATTCCCTGATATTTCAGGCTACAGTGTTGAATGAACACCCAGAGTGTTTAATTAACACCTTACAGTGTTTATACTGTATATACAGCATTGAAGACGATGAAACGATGTGTAAATCAACACTCTGGGTGTAAATTAAACACTAGAGACATTTACATTTATAACAGAATTGGACTGAAATTGTCTGAATCTATCATTTTTCCCTGATTTCTAATTCATATTTTTGCTGCTATCAGCCTGGGAATAGAATCAGTCCCATCACTAGCTTAGACACTTGGAGATGATCACTATTCTGTCTGAAAATATTCACACATTCCCAAACATTGCTGATCTGTGCAACCATGCAGACTGAAATCCCAGTGCTGAGTGAAGGTGCTCACAGAAGTGCTGATTCAGAAATGTGTGTGTGTGTGTGCTTGTGTGTGTGTATAGAGACAGTGAAGTGAATCTTTCTCTCTGAGCTCAGCTCAGAGATGCTTTATCACTGTTCTATAATGTGACTCTACCACCTCCTCACCAAGAACCTCTACTTTTCTTACAATTCTTTATAATACACTATTAAATATCTCTTAGTAATCTACTCTAATGCAGTCATCTTTTTTATCCTTTATTTTCTGGCTGCTTGCTAATGGTGACCTTGAAAGGTGAGTAGTGTTATCGATTAGTGTGTACAACTCAGCACTGAATCAGTGTATATTCACAGCATGGCTGTGTCCTCAGCTACAAATAAGCTGTCTGTAAAGATTACTAAGTGATTATCACTCAGTAGGATGCTATTGTAACACTGCTAATACACACATACACAGCGGGGTCAACAGCAGTGCAGCAGTGTGATGCTGGATGTGGCCCAGAAAGTCACTCAGCCCAGAATGCTGGGATAAAACACAGCCCGGAAGCACAGTAAAAAAACAGTACAAGACACAACTCAGCGGTCTGTTGCATGTGTTACGCTCCTCCTTTCGATACAAAGAGATAAGTGAATAAGGTTACGTTCATGCCAATGCTGAGGACCAGTCAGCTGTTCTGAGCATCAGTCTAGAAATGATGTCTTGATGTCTCTAGATATACACAACAGAACCTGATATGCACTGATTTGTCAGTTTCTGAGATCATGTTTTGTGTTCTGTGGAAAATAGCCTCTGACTCATCTTACAGGTCTCTTACAGGATTCCTCTTACAGGAGAGGCTCTGTGGGTTATATTTGTGTGTAGTGTGCCTTTATGCCGACCTCAGAACATTCCCCTTATTCGCCAGCTCAGTGACGGATTTGCCCTTTACAATAGCCCATGGCGACAGTCTCTGACCCTGGCACCACCCCTGGCCTCTGATGACTGCTGACACAAACACAATAACACACACATGCACACACTCTGGATGACGCCAGTCAAGACTTGCTGAAGTGAAGTAATGCCCTGACCTGAAAGCTAATACAAATGTATATGAGTAATGAGCAGTGCTCAGGAGTTAAGGCTTTAAAACAGAAGATAAGAAGGTTGTGAGTTCAAACCTCAGCGCTGCTAAGTTACTATGGTTGTGTCATTGAGCAACTGACAAGTGTAAAGCCCTAGTCACACTGGATATTTGCAGTTCACGTTGCTCTGTGAAACAGGCGGGACCAGAAGATTGGAGACGCAAAGCAAATTTGAAAGTTTTGGTTGTGCTCACTGATGAAAGTCTTGTGTGAATGTGGCTTAAGTTCATTCATTCATTCATTCATTTTCTTGACCACTTATTCCTTGTCAGGGTCATGGGGGAGCCGGTGCCTAGCCGGCAGCATATGGCGCAAGGCAGGAACAACCCTAGACAGGGCGCCAATCCATCGTAGGGCACACACACACACACACGCACTAGGGCCACTTTAGAGACTTCACACAGACTCCACACAGAAAGGACCCAGACCCCCCCTCACCTTCTTGCTGTGAGGCGACGGTGCTACCCACCAAGCCACCGTGTCTTAAGTTGTGTTGGATAAAAGTTGTCAGATACAATAAAGTGCCATCATTTAGATTCAATATAAACAACAATGTATGACTTGCAGAATCATTTTCAGCTCATTGTAACATAAACTGACCTCTCGTAATTCCTGGAGCAGCATGTTAAGGTGCTCGCTTTCTGCCTGTGTGTTGGAAGCCACTGAGCGACTCAGGTCGAGATCTGTCTGCAACTCCAGCAGACGATTCTTGTAATACGTCTCTTTCGAGGCGGACTCCTGCAGAAGCGTCTCTTCGTTCATCTCGCCATCCTCTGCCACTTTACGCTGGTTAGAATACGCCTGGCCAAATGCCTGCAGAAACCAAAGACATGGAGATTAGTCACCAAAGCAGGAATGCACTTACTCAAATGTGGTTATGGAGAGATTACCGATTTTAAATCCCAATATGAGATTCATAGCCAATTCATGGATTGTTTGTTGTGTATTAGTTAAGAGCGTTGCTGAGCTTTTCTGCATGAAGACGCATCCTACGTTCTCCTCAACTGCTGCATGTACACTTGAAGGTAAATGAGATAATATTTCAGCACCTTGCTCTGATCAATAAAAACAGTGTTCCAATTCTCCTGACACAGGTTTTCCCCCCTGCTTAGATCCGATACATCATGACTGAAGCATCCTGCCTTGATTGGAAAAAACACTTACTATAAACAGTCCCTTGCAAGATGCATTAGAGGCTAGATGTTCAGGAGAACAAGAGGTGTTTGGTTCCAAAAGAAACAGCAGTGTGAATTCATCTTTGAGAACAGAACAGATCGTATAATCTTTATTATACCACTGTGCTGCTGGATTCTCAAATCTGATCTGATTTTCTATTTGATATATTTATGGAGGGACTCATATGGAGGATGCTCTTACTAAAAATGTGTCAGTTAAAGTCAGTTATTGAACAAAGAAATGTGGTGCTTGTTGACATTTAACAAACTCCTCCCCCAGATTTTGCCTCATCTTGCGCTCTCATTGGCTGCAGCTCGACACCACATTTCTGTTTTCAATGCACTCTTAGTGTCGCATCCTGTGACATCATGTCCTGTGTTTAGTTCGTTTAGATGCCTTCGGTTCATATTCTGTTCATACTTCAAACAAAGCTCACCTGAATTCATTTGGAAATGAACCAGGATCCACCTGCTCAGGTGGTCTCGGCGTTCACACTCAGCATTCACTCTAACAATTACTCTAACAAACTGCACTAACAGAGCAATCGCCCCAGGGTTTGTTTTAATTGAACCAAAGCTGAAAAGTCTGAATAAACCCTTACGCACTAAATTAGGCACTAAACTGCTCACTGAAAAACGTATAACTACAATGATCATACCTACAAAACATTAAGGCACAATATTACAACCAATATTGTTTCTGCCAGTTTATTTCCCTAGTTTTCCCTGGAGCTATTATAGTATACTGAAGATAAATGGAGATCGTACAGCAGGCTCCCATCCAACAAGAAAATCAATGGACTGCTTACTGGGAAAATGGAGGGAAAGATAGGTCATGAAGGGCAAAAAAAATCAATGCACTATGAGAGCAACTCCATGGAAAAGTTGCTGACAGGGCAAAGACCATGCTAGCCATACACTGCACATACTGTACATGCTGGCATCATCTGATTTCTACCATGATACTGCAATGTGAACATTTTTTTCACACAGTTCTGTATGCATGGGGTAGAAAAATTGTAAATCATGCAAATCCCTAGAATAAGGATGTACTGTCAGGAAAGAACAAAAGCAGACATGTGTGAAGTTCCATATGTTCCATATGTTTTTCTTTATTGTCCATACTGTTAATAAGGCATGTTAAAGCAAATTAGCATGTAGGAAAAGGTAGACATGCTTATTTCCATGAGCAACAAATATGCAGCATGACAGATAACTGCAGTGTTAGGTACTCTTGCTGTGTGAGTGCAGTTTTAACATTTATATTTTTGTAATGAGCTTAATGCGTTGCTGTAGAGGTGTCTTCTAAAGGGCAGTGAAAACAGAATCAAGAGCAGTTTATATTATAATTAGGTCTCACATCGTACAAGCAGCATTAACCCTGCTGCATTTAGGGATGAAATTGTATGAAAATATAATCTCTTGATTATAGCGACCAATATGATCTCAGTTATCAGTTTTATCATGCACGGTATTGTTAAAATGTGCTGAAAATGTTCAAAATGTACTGACACTAGAGATGTTCTGACATCGGTTTTACACAACCGACATGGATACCGACACGGATACCGACACTGATACCGATGGCTCTCTGCTGATATCAACATCAATCCGATACTTTGTTTTACTCTTGAACAATATTGTGGTATCTGCAAGAACTGTAAGTGTGTAGCACTGACACATGTCTTAATCCTCCACTTACTACACTATAAGTTAGCAGATCTCAAAACAATTAAGGCATTCGATTGCTTAATATTTTACATTCATTAAATCAAAAGTCAGTCAAAAGTTAGTAGAACTTACAGGTTTAGGGTCAGTGACACTGTATGAGGACTTATATGAGGTCTGTCCAGAAAGTAATCAGAAAATGCATGGTGATGGTAGTTCAAGGTTAGTCAGATAAGCAGTAGGACCTGTGACAGTGGCAAGGAAAAAAATCCCTCAAATGATAAGAGGAAGAAACCTTGAGAGGAACCAGACTCAAGAGGGAACCCATCCTCATTTGGGTGACACTGGACAGTGCAGTAACAAATAATCCCTTCTATAACTGAGTGCTATATAGTTAAGGAAAAAACAAAACTGTAACATTAACCAGTAAACTGATTCAAAATTTCACAAAGTCCACACTGGAGATATAAACTGCTCACTGATGGAGATTTAACTGATTAAGTGCAAAACTGTTCATGGCAGTTAATGCTAGCCGTCGTTCACGGCTTCCAAGAGCAACCCTCACTGTGATCGTCAGACCGTCCATGTGGGGCCATGCTCAGCAGGAGTGTCTTGTATCCTGTATCCTGTTATGGACAAGGTACCCTATCATCAGAGCAAGTCTACCATGGCACAAAGCTGGTCACCGTTTCATCAGTGGCTACCAGGCAGGAATACACCCTGACTGATTGGAACAGAGGCAATTGACATACCTGCCTGTTTGCATGGGGTGGGAGGAAATCAGAGAACCTGAAGAAAAACCAACACTGATATCAGAGAACATATACAAAACAACTCCTCACAGGATCTCAGGCTCAAACTCTTCTGCTCTTCCTACCACATCATTTTTTATAGAAATGATGAGAGTATGGAAGCTTTAATACCACTCAAGCCCACTGCATGTTGATCTGCCTTCTCTATACAGCATTCTGTCAGCTCTTATTAGATGTATATTTATGAGTGTGCAGAAGAAGACCAAGTGTGGAATAAGCACTATTGACTATACTGGTGGACGGAGGTCATTTATCATTCCTACATTTGTTGTGCAGCAGCTCAAGCTTTATATATTATATACCACCTAACACTATTATGATTACACTGTAGGAAAGCTATTTCAAATGTATATGAAGTGCACTTGCCCATACCGGATCTACTGCATTCTCGCTGTTTGTATTAGTAACTCACATTCTCATACTCACACATGCTCAAAATGCAGGGTGCATGTAGGAATATTTCCCCCAGTGTCAGCAGAGATTTTATTTTACACATCTGTGAAACAACGACAGCTTACTTCATAGACAGCTGGCAGACGCCAAGTGCTAACTGCTCACAGTGTAATTTGTCACCCTGTCATATGGCATCATTTTAGACAAAGGATAGCAGAGGCAAAGGGTGTACAATCGCTTTGGATCCAACCCTGATAAACTGATAAGATAAGAAGGAAACGATAATCATTTTTAAATACGCAGCCACAATGATGTGCTTCAGTGATTTAATCAGATTTCCATCTGCAGCATGTTCATAAAGAGGACAAAAGGCAATCATTTAGACATCCCTACAGTTTCTATCAGTTGACATGTTTGTATTTTAAATAATCAGTTGTATTGAGCAATACACAGTATGTAAATTCTTTTTTTTATTGAAATTTTATAAAGTAATAGAAGAAATACAATAAACAAACAGCCCAAACACATATTATCACAAGTTTAAGTACAGGGACATATAAATAAACATACCCAAACTGTGAAAAAATAAAATAAAATAAAATAAAATAAAATAAATGAATAGAAATTACCAAATAAGTGAAAGGACAAAATAAATAAAAGAAATAGGCAAAATACAAATAAAAACATAAATATAAATAATACAATAAAGATTTTATATAGCAGTCAGTCTAATTGCTTAACTTTAATCATTAAAATGACACTCTGTTCACATATTAGTAAATAATCAATAATTAGCCCATCAAGAAAGTTCCAATTTTTCACATATTCAATGGATGGGAACCATTCTTTATGCATCTGACTTTTTCCAGTTTCCCCACTCCAAGGATTTCTTTAACCCATAATGTGTGAGAGGGAGGAAGAGAAGATTTCCATTTAAATAATATTAACTGCGTAGCTAAAATAGTAACTAAAGATATGGAATTAGCCTCTCAAGATGAAAGGGACACCAGTGGTGGAGTGACTCCAAACAAGGCAACCAAAGCATTAGGCTCAATGGGTTTTCTAGTATAGGGTTGGCCATCTATATGGATAGACCTATATGGGCCATCTATATGGATACACCGTCATGGGCTAGTTGAATGGCCACCAAGGTCTCCCAATAAAAGTCTCAGATTGGGAGACCTTGGTGGCCATTCAACTGGCCCACGACGGTGTATCCATATACAGTAGATGGCCCATATAGGTGTATCCATATAGCTGGCCCACCCTGTATATTTGTTAATGACTTGAATATTTCTGTCCAATATAAATACAGGGAGGGACAGGACCAGAATGTATGGCCATGGTTAGCAGGGGCTTGGTGACTTCGGTCACAAGTAGGGTCTATATTCTTATAACAGTATGTAAATTCTAATAATCAAATACATTACAATTAACTAAAGCGATTTGATGCACATGCAATAAGTCTCTTAATGTTTTAAATTCATAAATATTTAAATATTGCATGAAGGACTTTTCTATTCTGTGTTCTGTTTCTCTGGAAACTTTGTGTATTATGCTTACCGGGTGACTTTTTTCAATCTCCAACTGCTTCAACTTCAACTGATGAATGAATGAGCCCATGCTCACTGCAGCCTCAGATTCCTCAGATAAGACCCTCCCCCTCACTGTGGCTGTAGAGTGTTTATTGGAGATACAGTAACTTTCCTATAAGTGTTTCCATCCATAAAACTGCCACTTGCTGGAGGTTTGTTGTGTTTGAGCCATTCTGCATAAACTCTAGATAATGTTGCATGTAAACATCCAAAGAAAAAATCCCCCAAACTTTCGCCTTGTTTGACTAACTGAAGCTCTTGACCAGCATCTGCATGATTTTTTGCATCACACTGGTTCCACATGTTTGACGTGTTGGGCAGTAGCATGAACATCCAAGGGTTCTTTTTATAAATTGTTGCAATTCAATCTTTCCTGTACTGCAGCACAAAATGCTTATAAATCCACTGAATGAATGTTCTTTAGGGATTTCTTTTTTTCATTTCATTAGAAAAACGACAGTGATGAAGTACTGAAGCTCCAACTGAACCTTGTGTTAATTGTCCCTAAATTAATTTGAAGTTAATATGGTTTGTGGTTTATAGTCAACACAATGTACCCCAACAATGCTAAGGGGAGTCAGTTATGACAGTAACAATAGAGGGTTTGCTTTGCATCTTATTTTGCTTTCTGCACCCTGGGGATGGGGTGATTATAAGGGAGTGTTGTGAAAGGCAAGTGGACACAAAAGCTTTGATTAATTCACTTCCAGCATGAATAATCTCGTATTGTGAGGGAAAGTCAATGCGCCTGTAGCTTGCTGAGGTGCCTCTGCCTCCCAGATGGACTCTTGGGGGCTCCAACTGTGACTGGGGCTCACAGAGAGAGAGAGAGAGAAAGAGAGAGAGAAAGAGAGAGAGAGGTTTTGGAAGGCTGGATTTTGGAAAGCTAATGCCGGAGGCAGATGGCTTTGTGAAAGCGTTGAGTCCTTAAAGCCCACTTTCTCCATCTGCCTACTTCTATTTAAAGAAAAGTGTGATGCATGCACCTCAGGTCAGCACCTCACACTGCATAAAATAAACTGTATATACAGTATAAAAGCCAAGCGAGCTGACGCTGATGCAATGCATAATCTGTCTGAAATTATTTTCTTCTTATTAAAGGAACTATAGACATGTCGGTTTTTATTAAAATACATAAATTCAGATATGCAGACTTCCAATTTCAGAGATATACCTTCCTTTATAAATAGCTTTCATAACAGTTTAATAAGGTTCCCTTCATAAAATTAATAAAGGCCATTTATGCATAGATATATGCATAGATAGATTATTTATTAATGTTTATTTTACTATTTATACACTGTCATTCATGGAGAAGTTCATTAGCATTTCTCCTTCAGGCACACAAGCTGTCGGTTGTGATTTCAATGCAGCGACGAGTGCAAACAAAGTGACGTGAGCATGATTTCCATTTTGTGATATGTGTAATTAGTTTTGTCCAGTCATGTCTTGCTTTATTTTATCACAGTTATCACACTTATCTATCACACTTATCTACACACAGTCCTGTACATTTAAATGGTGCTGTCGGGAGCAGTGAAAGGACAGGAGGTACTCCAGGACTAGCTGCACAGGATTATTGTAACCTTTGTTATTGTCACTGTTTTGTTGAATAGTTGATTCTGTTGGATCAATTATGGCATTCTGTGGTCTGTTATTTGTTTATAAGGGTGCACCAGTGCAGCATCGATTCGCGAAACACTCTGTGCTTAAACACACAACAGAAGACTTTTGATTCATGGTTAATGGCCGACCTGTCACCATTAAAGATAAAAGAGAACAAGAAACCAGAGCAGTAAAGCAAGATAACTTAAAAGACAAAGAGCTGGATGACAGAGAGATCAACAAAACTGAAAAAAAAAATAGACATGAAATACATGCTAAACAGTATGGGCTATAAAATCATTTAAGCAACTATCCATTATAATAGGTATTGCTTTTTAATAAACCCCTTCAGAGTCGTTCAAGGCTGCACATCACTGTACATTATTCCTTACGCAATATCCGTGGCTTCACTGAAGAACCCCTTTGTGTCCTAAGCTGTAGTAAACACTGATCCTATGTATATATAGAGTCAAAATTCTGTAACAACTAACTTTGAAGCCTTCACCAATCCTTCATCAGTGATAAATCAACCATTGTAATGATATAAAATAGTTAAACAAACATAAACAAAATCAAATTTTACAATAGCATGAAAGTAGAACATGAGACAGATGGCAGACTTCAGCACCATGGAGAGGGACTGAAACCTGAGAACTTGCTCCAACATCTGGGGGATCACAAATGATGTGTGTGTGTGTGTGTGTGTGTGTGTTCAAACCATTCTGTAACCCTCTGTACAACTAAAAATAATGATGACAAATGTGTCATACTGTATGCATGTCATTTTATGTATAAATCGGAAGAAATAACAAAGAGAGAGTGAAAGACATAGATGAAGAGTGTGTGTGTGGGGGGGGGTGACTGGGAGAAGCAGACAGCAGACTGGTGCTTGTAGCATTTTGTTCCAGAGTGGTGACAGGTGTGTGTGTGTGTGTGTGTGTGTGAGAGAGAGAGAGAGAGAGAGAGAGAGAGAGAGAGAGAGAGAGAGAAAAAGACAGAGACAGACACAGAGAGAGGCAGGATGCAGCTGCCAAGCTAAATAAACACAAGCCCCAAAATCTGCCACAAGTGAGAATTCCCTGAGAATGCAAAGTTGGAAAAAGTCAGAATGTTGGGCTACAGATAACAATGATTTGAGTAAAGCTGTCAGCATAGCTGTTTAGTGCAGTTGATTTTATGTGTAGCTGTCAGAAGGATACAGCAAAGAAGATAAAGAAATAACTGCATTATCTGATTTTATACGGCACACAGAACTGGGAGAAACTATATCAGTTAGTGTAGAAATCTACTGTATACTGTGTATCTGTCTACATTAAACCTCTAATATATACTGTATACACACGTCATAAAATACATACAGATATTACTCATCTACTATACAATCCATATTGTCTTTGGCTAGCAACTCAAACTACAAGACAGAGAGAGACAGAGAGAGAGAGACAGAGAGACAGAGAGAGAGACACAGAAAGAGAGAGAGACAGAGAGAGAGAGAGAGAGAGAGAGAGACAGAGAGAGAGAGACAGAGAGAGAGAGACAGAGAGAGA